>JAAAKG020115838.1:0-15268 GCA_010014905.2 Druon quercuslanigerum
CCCAAAAAAAGCCCAAAATTCTGATGCAAAGAAATTTGAAAATTTCGATTGTGGAGGTGCTAGCTTGATGGACCTTTTTTAATCACAGAACTTGTAGCCAGGTAGGTCAGTCTTTTTATCGTTGGACTTGCACTACAACGAATATCCCTCAAAATAAATCTGCTCGCCAAGAGTGCTCACCTCAGAGACAGAGAAGTCACCCCAACCTCCGACAGCAGGATAGATATTGGATTTGAACTCATACACCCAAGAGCCACTCTCAATTAGCCGTACTGTGCCAGATCCAGAATCTGGAATACTGTCTTACTCGCCGTGAGTAAGACTGGAGCACCCCACTCTAGAAAGGCCTTGATTAGGCATTTATATACTGTGAGTAGGAGAGTAGAAGAGGCGTACTAGGTAACCTTAGAAATAACCCACATGATTTTGATAGACCTAGTGCCCACTGCAGCTATGCTTTTAATAAGAGTCGTCCAAGTCATGCTACTGTCGAGCCAAATATTCAGGTATTTAGGCGAAAGCTGACTCTTGACCTCCGCATCTACGAAATACAAGGCCGCATCCTCGAACCGGTGTCTGAAACTCGCGAAAACGCACAGCTAGCACTTTGGGATGAAAATTGACAGACCGCTCTTCTGAATCATTGTGACAGCGATTCAATTGCGTGAAGCAGTAAGGTCAGAACATCCCGTACTGCATCAGGGGTCGCGTGCAGGATGACATCGTCGGCGTACATCTAAATTATGACTTCAACCGAAAGGCACTCCCTCAGTCTTCTCAGCACCAGGCCGAACAAGCGAAGAGAGAACTGCCTGTCCTAAAAAACAGGTTTCTCCGTGAGACGAGGAACTAGACAAATTTCAAGATCCTTGGTGAGAATTCAAGGTCCCTCAGCTCTCTGATAAACTCTCCCGGGAGGACCGCGTTGCATGTTCCCTTCATGTCCAAGGCCATGGCCACCGTTGATTTTCCACGTCAAAGCTCGTCATGATACCGGTCACCACTGCTGACGCACATTCTATTGAGAAACTTCCTCCTCTGAAGCCATATTGAAAGTCCGGAAACCAATCTCCACTCTCAGTCAGAAATTCAAGTTGCTTCTGTGTCAGCTTCTCAAAAAACTTTCAGGGAGTTGATGTCAACGAGATTAAGCAGAATCCTTTCCCATCAGGCTTAGGACAAAATAAAGCCTGGTATCATGTCATGCTTACTGGAAGGAGGACTCCTTAAACATGACGTTTAATAGTTCGAACAGGAATAGAGGGCATACAGGAACTCCCCCCAAGAAGAGGCCTGGTTCATCTCATCTGAATCAAAGATTGGCTTTACTAACACCGACAGGATGTCCGCGCGAACCAACTGATACTGGAGAAATTGTTCATAATAATATAAAAATATTATCTAATCAACTAATACCGCTTGAGGTTCTTTCTAGAGATTTATTTTACTAATTCTGATTACACAGCCACGCAAAAATAAAAAAATGTGCGAAGCCAAAAAAGCGACCTAAAAGGTATTGTATTATTGGTCAAGATTGACCGAAATTCAAAATTTTTTGATTTTCTGCTTACAAGTTTTTTTTTATTATTCGATCTTCCTATGTTGGCTACTTACAATTTGAAAATGTTTTTTCTTAATTTGCTGTATTGATCACTTCAGAGCATTAATGTTAAAAGAAATTTTCTGAAGGTAAGATGGCGAAAAAAGTTAAAGGTAAATATAGAAATATACTTTTTAATTTACAAAAAATAATTTGTGGATAAAAATTTCTTTTGTTTATGATCAATTTGAGATTCTTTCAACTCATAAAAAAATTGTATTTTACGTTGTTTTACATTACTTTTGGAGAGAAGTGCTACAAGAAAAACAATTTTATTCTTATCATGGACATTACTGAAAGAGTTTTTTGAGTCTAGGTGAAAAAGATTGGTTGTAAAAGTTAATAACAATCAAATATCCATATCTATGATAAGCGTTACATCGTCTTTCTTTGGGCGCTTCTCTACAAAAGTACCGCAGAACAGCGTGAGGCGAGCAATTTGTTCTAAGTAGACAAAATATCAAATTGTTTATAAACAAAGGAGATTTTTTATTATCAACCTCATTTTTGTAAAATCAAAAGCTTACTTCTAGATAAGACATTCATAAATACAAATTTTGGACATCACAGCTGGTAATATCCGTTTAGCTTTTTACGAAAAAAATGATATTCATGTCAAAACATTATAATTTTGTTGTTACTAACTTTTACAAACAATTTTTTTTCGTCACCTAAACTTTAGAAAATATCTTTTAACATTAAAACTATGAGATAATCGACCCAAGAGCTTGAAAAAATATCAAATGCTAAGTAGCCAATTTAGAAAAATGCAACCTCGACTAAAAATTGAAGGTCCCATAACAAAAAATATTAAGCAGAAAGTTTAAAAAATTTTGTATTTGGACTAAGCTCGACCAATACTAAAACACTATTGAGGTTGCTTTTTTGACTTCGTACACTATTTTGTTTTTGTGTGGCTGCGTTATCAGAGCGTCACTAAAATTTTTGTTTACAAGATGGTGCTCCTTCCAAGACAACATTTTGTCTATCTTTTTTCTTGTCTAAAAAATGTTAAAAAATTGATTTAAAAAAGACATTGAAATTGTTGTCTGTCGACTGATTTGCCCAGAGACGTCTTTTGAATTTCAATTTCCTAAAATCAATATAACTAGCAGATAGCGAGTTATAAGTTATGTACATATTTATTTTTTATGCAATTGTCAGCGTTCCCTAGAGCGTCAAACATTACGTAAGTGATGACATCAGTTTTAATTTAATTCGTAAAACAAATTTATTTCCTCAATACTGAGTCTTATCAAATGTAAATATTTCAAAAGCACAAAGTGAATTTTTTGTGGCAAGAGATAACGACTATAGCATAGACTACATGCGCTAATGAAAGAGTAGAATATTCACCAGTTACGCTCTTAATCAAAATATTTATAAACTAATAAATTTCTCCTATAACTTCAAAATATGAGGATAGTATGGATCTTATCATTGGCACTCATTCTGGATTTTATTGGTGAATATAATAATAACAATCCGAAACAAACATTAATAAAAGAATTTTTTTGATATTATAGACGTCGTGTGTAATATATTTATAGTTTAGAGTGAAATTTTGATAAATCTTGTGATATGCAGATACTTATTTGTTTATTTTCAACCTGCTGACGTATGCAAACGTTTTTTAGTTCTTTGTATTCGATCTTTTATATTCCGAACACGGTATCTCAATCCGTGTGGAAGTAGTGAACACAAAAAAACTAAAAATAGTTTTACACATTTATTTTATACTTGGATAATTTTTGTCAAAATTATTACTCAAACTAAATATACAAACGCAATTTATTGTCTCGTTTTCTATACTTCAAACTTTAAGTTATGTATCCACTGCCTTTGGACATGGTGAACCCCAAACAAAATTTGCATGGCCCTTTAGCAAAAAAAAGGAATTTGCAAGTGAAAAGTTACATTTCTAACAAAGAAGTTTAATACTTATACTAGAATGATAAATATTGGAAACAGTTGACAATCAGGATGACAAGTGCATTGCCAATTAGAACACACTCACAACTAGTAACATACGAATCTATGATTCTGTACTTTAAGAAAAATGTTTTTCTCTGTTTCTTGTTGCAGAATATAGTTCACAGTTCGACCATTTGCCTAATGGCGAACCTATTCCTATTGTTTCTCGACGCGGTCCTCCTGCTTCTTATCTTATCAGACAATCTCCAGAAATAACTCCTCTTGCCAGTCCTACTTCTTCTGCCAGGTCTCATTCCCCTGTCGAACCTTCTCTTCGTGCCAGGTCCAGGTCTCCTCGTGCCAGTAATCTTCCACCTTTTATACTTGGATTTAAACTTGAAGAACTTAGATTTGTTCGTCTAATTCTTAAAACAAATTCGGACCGGAAATTCGAATTTCGAAGATTTAAATTTCCTCGTGATATACCAATTCTATTGAGAACCAAAAAAAATGCCGTTATTCCCATGCCTGCCGAAGAACAGATTGTATTAGCAACGCCCAATGGTGACATTTGGGCAATATTAGAAAAAACAAGTAGTCACGTATATCTTCGTGGAATATACAAGCCTGTTCTTAAAAAGTCAAAACGGGCGAAAATGAACATGGGCAGCGGCATGGTTCAAGAATTGACCGCAAAAGAAGTAGCGGAATTTCCAATAGGCAACAATTATCCAATCAAAAGGCTTTTCACAATAGTGTTCGGGCCACACTAGATCACACCGTTAATTTTATTTGAGAAATCTGTTTAGGGTAGCCGAAAGATCGAAAACTGACTGTGTATTTCTTTTTCCACAAGAATTTGTCACCAATCTGATATATATTATGTGACGATTTAAAATAATGTAGATTACAATCTTTTTGTTAAGGTTAAGTTCACTTATTAATCGTTTTAAATATGAAATCATTAGTGTACAATGTGTAATTCAAAACTCTTTAGTATAAAAATCAGCCTGAAATATTTCATTTTTGACCCACTTAGTTTTTAAAGTATTAAATTTAAATTTTAAAAGTTTCGATTTTAATTTTTCCATTCATAAAATTTTTTATTTCTAAGTGAAAGTTTTGAAGTTTTGTGTATAGATAAGAACTAAACAGTTATTAAGTTGAAACGAATAACAATAAAAACAATTAAAAATATGCAAATTTTTTTATTTATTCTTCAATTTACATAATTAAGAATGGCCAAATGGTTTAATTTTGAAACGTTTATCATTTACAATATTATACTTAAATGAAGTGAATGTTATTATTTCGCTACAGTGGACCGAGGCTCCTCATTTATAAAATACAAAATATACACAAAATTTGATTTTTTACCACTATTTTATTTAATTCATCCTGGAAAATGTATCCACTTTGGTAGGGAAATAAAGAATTTTCATTCTTGACATTTTTGATTTATGCGTCGCGTCAAAAAGTAATCTAAGCCAAATTTGGAAACGCTTCTGATATGAAAATTTTTTTTTATGATTTTTTCTGCATCTCGTTTTGTCTGGCTGCAAATTTTCGATTATTTGTTACAATTTTACCATCGTTTGTTGAAAAAAGGCTGTTTAAAAAACTTGACCTTTACATAGGGCCTCTAGAAAGTATGCCAGAGCACAATTCAAATCTATAATCATTTTAAAATTTGTTCTGACTTCAGACTAATAGAAAATACAACCACAGACAGATACAAATAAATTATTAAATTTTTTTCACTATATTTGACTATAATGACTAGGGATACTTATTGACAGCTACTAATGATATTCTGTATTTAAACAGACAGTCAAGTGGCTGGAGATAAGAAAAAAATTAATACACAACAATTGTCATACAAAAATGATCTCTAATTTTGTTATAAAACATTTTCCGATAGGACGCGTGTTTTTTGTTTTAATCATAACAAATAAGATAAAAAATGTAAACATTACATTTTTAAACAATCGGAACTAGATACGAAACCAAAGAAAGACGTGACAGTTCTTTCTACAACAAATATTTATAAATTTGTTATGAAACATTTTTTTATTACGAAAAGTATTTTTTGGATAAATAGTGAAAAATAACATTGAAAATGAGCAACCGCAAGGGTTGAAATTTTTTATTTATTTCGTAAACTCCTTTTATTCCTTAAATTCTAAGAACTTCTTATAATACATTAATTCCGTGATTTTCTTTTATTCCGAAAATTCGATGGACTCCCTGAATTCCGTGAATTCCGTGTGCACAATGTAATTTCAGAAAAAATCGAATTGAATAGTATCGTTACATTTTCACATATTTTTCTATCAGTGTATATTTAAAATTTAAGCGGTCAGGCCCTCAGATTAAAATAATAATAATTTTAAGAATTCGTTGAAGTCCATGAATTTCTTGAATTCCGTGAATTAGATGCTATAATAAAAATCCCTATCTTCGTTTAATGGCATAAATGAACTCAATTCCGTGAATTCGTTGATTTCTGTGAATTCCGTAAATCATCTGAACTCCGTGAATTCAATGTATTACTTTAATTCTGGGAATTCTTTTAATTGCTTAAATTGCTTAAATTGCTTGAACAACTTGAATTGCTTGAATTGCTGAAGTTCCTTGAATTCCTTGTATCCCGTGAATTCCATTAATTCGTGAATTCCATTAATTTCTTGAATTCCGTTAATTTCATTAACTAATTAAATTTCCCTAATTCGTTTGATTGTACGAATGTATTGAATTCCGTGTATTCGTCGATTTCTGTGAATTTCGTAAATTATCTGAATTCCGTAAATTCAATGTATCACATCAATTCCGGGAATTCTTCAAATGCTGAAATTACTTGAATTTCTTAAATTGATTGAATTCTTTGAATTGCTTAGATTCCTTGATTTTCTTGAATTCCTTGAATTTCTTGAATTTCTTGAATTCCTTGAATTTCTTGAATTCCTTGAACTTCTTGAATTTCTTTAATTCCGTGAATTCCGTTTATTCGTTGAATTTAATGAATTTCTTGAATTCCGCTAATTCCATTAACTAATTAAATTTCCATAATTCGGTTAATTGTACTAATGGACTGAATTCCGTGAATTCGTTGATTTCTGTGAATTCCAGAAATTATCCGAATTCCGTGAATTCCATGTATTGCTTTAATTCCGAGAATGCGTTTAATTCTTTAAATTGCTTGAATTGCTTAAACTACTTGAATTTCTTGAATTGCTTGAATTGCTTTAATTGCTGGAGTTCCTTGAATTTCTTGAATCCCGTGAATTCCTTTAATTCGTGAATTCCATTTATTTCTTGAATTCCGTTAATTTCATTAACTAATTAAATTTCCCTAATTCGTTTGATTGTACGAATGTATTGAATTCCGTGTATTCGTTGATTTCTGTGAATTCCGTAAATTATCTGAATTCCGTAAATTCAATGTACTACTTCAATTTCGGGAATTCTTTGAGATGCTGAAATTACTTGAATTTCTTAAATTTATTGAATTCTTTGAATTGCTTTAATTCCTTGAATCTCTTGAATTCCTTGAATTTCTTGAATTCCTTGAATTCCTTGAATTTCTTGAATTTCTTGAATTTCTTTAATTCCGTGAATTCCGTTTATTCGTTGAATTCCATTTAATTTCTTGAATTCCGCTAATTCCATTAACTAATTAAATTTCCATAATTCGATTAGTTGTACTAATGGACTGAATTCCGTGAATTCGTTTATTTCTGTGAATTCCGTAAATTTTTTGAATTCCCTTCATTCGTTGAATTTTACGAATTTCTTGAATTCCATTCATTAATTAAATTCCCTTAATTCGTTTAATTGCATGAATTAACTAAATTCTGTAAATTCGTTGATTTCTGTGAATTCCGTAAATTATATGAATTCCGTGAATTCAATGTATTATTTGCATTCCGTGAATTCGATATATTACTTGAATTCTGTGATTTCCATATTTCACATGAATTCCATAAATTCCATGGTTTTTTATTTATTGAATTCGTTTAATTTCGTAATTCGTGTCATTGCATGAATTCGCTGTATTGCATTGATTCGTTGAATTCCGTAAATTTGTTAATTTCCGTAAGTGCCCAAAATTCCATAAATTTGTTGAATTCCATGAACTCGTTAAATTGCGGGAAATTCCTTCAATTTCGCGTACTTGTTGGATTTCTTTAATTCGTTGAATGCGCTAAATTCCTCGAATACTCTGAATTCTATGATTTTCTTGAATTCCAAGAATTGCACGAATTCCATTAATAAATTGCATTTTGTGGATTCGTTGAATTCCATGAGTTCCAGGAATTTGCTGAATTCAGCGAATAATTTGAATTTAAAAATTTTTTTAATTCTGTGAATTCCATTAATTTCTTAAATTCCGTTAATTCGTTAAATTCCATGAATTTCTTGAATTTCGTGAATTCCATGTATTAATTAAATTCCCTTAATTCGTTTTATTGCATGAATAGACAGAATTCCGTGAATTCAATGCATTACTTTAATTCCGAAAATTCTTTCAATTTCTTTAATTGCTTTAATTGCTTAAATTGCTTCAATTCCCTGAATTCCTTGAATCCCGTAAATTCAATGTAATACTTGAATTTCGTGAATTTAACCTATTACTTGAATTCCTTAAATTTACTGTATTACTTGCATTACGTGAATTCTATATATTACTTGAATTCAGTGAATTCGTGAATTTCGGTAATTCGTTTCATTTCATGAATTCGCCGTATTTCATTAATTCGTTAAATTCCGAAAATTAGTTGATTTCTGTGAATACCCTAAATTCCGTGAATCCCTGATATTCCTTGAATTCTATGAATTTTTTTAATTCCGTGATTTGCACGAAATCCATAAATGAATTGCACTTCGTGGATTCGTTGCATTCCATGAGTTCCATTAATTCCATATGCACAATTTACTATTAGAAAAAAACCTAGTTGAATTTTATAATTTACATTTTAGCATATTTCCAACATTTTATATTTGAAATTCAAGTACTTAGACCCCTATTGTCACTTTAATAACGCGAATTTCATGTATTAATTGAATTCCGTTCATTCATTGAATTGCATGAAATTATTTCATTCCTTTAATTCGTTCATTTCTGTGAATTCTTTGAACTACGTCAATTCTCAGAATTCGAAGAATTCAATATATAATTTGTTGAATTACAGAAATTCTTTGAATTTAATATCTACTTGAATTCCGTAAATTTCATGTCTACTTGAATTCCGTGAATGTGATGTCTACTTGAATTTCGTGAATTTATTGTCTATTTGAATTCCGTGAATTTAATGTCTACTTGAATTCCGTGAATACCTTAAATGCCGTAAATTCGTTGATTTTCTTGAATTTGCTGTATAATTTTAATTCCGTGAATTCCTTGAATTCCACAAATCCCACAAATTGCTTGCATTCCGAGAATTCGTTAAATTCCGCGAATTCGTTCAATAGCGCGAAATTCTTTTAATAAAGGGAAATTCGTTGAATTTCGTGAATTGAGTAATTGATTCCTGTAAATTCTATCAATTAAGTGAATTCATTGAACTTCGTTCACTCTTGGCATTCCGCACATTCATCGATTTCTGTGAATCACTTTAAGCCTGCCAATTCCGTGAATTTCAAGAATTTCTTTTTGAATACTTTAATTCTTGGAATTTTTTGGATTCCTTGAAGTCTCTGAATTCCGTGAATTCCATATATTACTTAAATTCTGGTATGAAATTTGTTTATCGGAAAAAGCTATATTTGTTATAAATTATTTTTACAAAATTTCTAAATTATATCTAACCAACTTTTTTTCGAATTTTTGACTTTTATTTTAAATTGAATAGTATTGAAAAGTATACTTTATTGTACTTTTAGTAAAGCATTAATTTTAAATACAAAATATTTTTTTTGTCAACAAATGATTATGATAGCGAATAAATAAAAATTTACTGGATTGTATCACAGATTATTTTGAATTGGGTAAAAACATTATTAACAACATTTTATTTTTTTAATTTGTGAATCTGGAAGAGACAGAAATTTTACGACCGATTTCGTAATTGCAAGCTATGTTCACACAAGCTTGAAAATTATTATAAAAAGTTAAACATAACTTCCTACTTCATTTTTAAACCTTCAATAATTGGAACAAATATGGTTCCTGATTGAAAATACTGAAAATTATTCAACCAAAAGTTATTAAACTATCACTTTTAATTAAATTCGTAAACATATTTTTTTCCTCAAAACTGACTCTTATCAAATGTAAATATTTTATAACTGCAAACTTGAGTCAATTGAAATGATAAATAGCAAATATGGTATAGACCATACAAAACATTTTAGAATTAAAAGAATAATATTAAGAGGTTTCTGTTTTTTTTGTGAATATTATATCAAAACGATAATATTAAATAATAAAAAATTTGATCCTGGAGGATATTTATTTTTTTCTATGACGTCTAAAATGTTTATACTTTTTTTTTAATTAACAGATTAGCGATAGAAAGGTTAATAATAATAAATTATAATAACGAAAAAGAAGATATTTTTTTATTTATTTGAGTGGCACTTACGTTATTATAAAAATCAGTATACCAAAAATATTAAATATTTTGTTTAATTGTAAAAAATTGAAGATGGCTTTAGAAATTAGTGTTTGTCTTTTGCTAAAAAAGTTTTGTTTGATTTACCTAGATCCAAATCCCACTTCTAGAAGATTTTTAACTTCCTAGTACCACTTTTCCAAAAAATTTATTTTTGTTGATTCTATTTTTTCCCGATTAAATTGAAAAGTATACATCGATCGAAAAATTATAAGTAACGAATTTTTTGGCTTTCCAAAAACTCAGTTTTTTAATTCCAAGTTTTATTTTTTTCTAAACGAAATTTTTGTATTTTTAATTACATTTTTAGGAATAAAACGAAAAATAAACGTCTTATTAAAAACATTGTTTTCGCAAAGTTTATTCAGGTTTTTAGATAAGCAATTTTGCCCCTTAAAAAATTTTTCATATCTCGTATAATTTTCCAGAAGATAGGAATTTTTATTATTTCTAGAAGAATTTTTTATGGATAAGCCTAAAACTGTTAGGAAAAAATAGCTAATTAAAAAACATTTCATCATCATTTTTTGCAAAGTTATTATGCCTAAAACAGGTGGGCTGAAAATCGTTTTTTCTGACGATTGTTGATTGTTTTTAATTGATAAAATAGATATTTAGTTTTTATGCGATGTTCAATTGTTATTGTTGTTTTGATAAAAATCTGTAATTAAAAGTGATTTTTTTATTTAGAAATGAATATAAATCTAGCAAAAGAGAAGAAATGCATGATGAAAATTGTAAGGTCTCGTTATTTTGTTTAAAAAAAAAAAGTCGATGCAGCAATAATAAATTTATAAAGATATTTTTAAAAGGAACAGTTAAAGATATTGAAAAAACTATCTTTAAATATAGTGCTTCTGATAAACGATTGTTAAAGAAAGCTGGTTCTCTGAAGACCGTAGATCTGCCAGAATCATCACAGTTTTATTCGATAAAATTGGGTACCAGATCGACAAGTCTGCAACCATGTGAATACAAAATTTTTCTAATCATACGAGAACCATTATTCAAAAAATTACACAGAAGGGAATGTGTCCACTGTTCGAAGGAATACTAGTGATAACATTTTGAGGTCAATCAACGGTATGTAAATAAATCTATTAAATGTATTAAGAATAAATAATAGAGTAGCGAGGAAGGAAATAAAAATATTCCTTGCAGATAACCTTGCCATGGACGTTGCAAAAATTTGAAAACTGTAAAAATTGTGCAATCGCTGCTTCACTAAAAATCGTTGCTTCACTGAAAAAACTAAAGTCAATGGTGCAGCAATCAACTTAAAAAGAGAGAGATCAAATTATTTTCTTTACTTTGAAAGAAAAAGTTAATAAAAATCAATCATATCTATCAATGACATGTAGAAGTTTCAGACAAGCTTCAACCTGACTTAAAATACAACTATCGAATCGCATCAATGATTTCTGTGGCAAGTGCTAATAGAAAAGCAATTTCCCCTAATTTAGGAAAAGAAGTTTCTGCTAGTATGCACTACTTAGACAATTTTTTTGATGCGAAGTTGTTCGATTTCAAAACTGTTAAGACCAACAATGCCTTAAGGAAAAGCGCCAAGTTCCTCGAGTGCACTGCAAATTTGGCATCGATGGTGGTGGAGATTTCCTTAAGCTTTGCTTGTCAATCCAATCAACTGAAGATGACTTGGATTTTGACTGTGTTTGCCAGAAATAGAAAGAAGGTGTCGCCTCTGAATGATTGCGAGATTTTGGGGTGAAGAGGCTTTTCATTTTTGGTATTAGTATAAATTAGTAAAAACAAGTTTGAAGGTACGATTGCTACTAATTTAAAGCTTTGAATATCATGCCTTGCATACTGTCCCATTGTACCTTTTTTTCTTGCTCGTGGTGTGTTGGAAAAAAAAAATTATCTTAGCGAGCGTGCTGATTTTAGAAGCATTTCTAATATCTTACAGAATTACTAAATTTGGTATGATGCAGGAGCAAACAATAAAACGGGTTGCGGAATTTAACGAAGAAACCTTAGCATGAGCACATCCTTGCAATGTTAAACGCGAGTTAACAATAGTGGCACAGGATTCAATAGAAATTTCTGCAAAAGATTATTGGATAATCTGTATATTTTGCACTTGAAATATCCTTTTGGCTTTTTGAAGTTTGTTAAAGTTCTTGAGGATTTCCGATAAATTATTAAAGCTTGTTTTGGTAAACTTCTTGATCCATATGATAAGGAGATATTTTGGGTTTCAATCGTGTCCAAAACTACGAATTTTGTTGACGTTTCATAAGCATTGCAGTTTACTTCTTCAGGGCTGACCTCAAACTGAGGAGCGCTTCTCCATGGAGGCAGGACGCACCTAATTGGCCAATCAAGTCTTATTTATAATATTCGGGAGGACTAAAAGCCAAATCGGGTTGGTATTATAACAATTGTCCCTAATGATGTTATCAGGGTGCTTTAAGATTTCGATTGCTTCTCTATGTTTTTTTGGAACAATATTGTGTGTTTTTGCGATGACGGTTGTTTTATCAAATAAAATGTTATTTTCAGTTTTGATATAATATTCAGCTAGTGCTGATTGCGTGAAATGTTTTAGCGTGACTTTACTCTCATGTTCCTTTATACGTTGGCTCATCGCTCTCCCGGTTTCTCTAATATGGACTTTGCCGCAAGAACAAAGGATTTTATATACTTCTGGATCACTAGGAGGTGCCTTTTGATTTGGAGCGTTGTTTAGAAGCTGTCTTGTTTTCGCAGGTGGTTTACATATGGTTTGGATGATTTTTTTTTGCGAGGGAAGGTGTAAAATGTGCTATCACACACCGAGAAGGGTCCGCACTTCTCGGTAGTGTCGGGATATTGATAGCATCACTACAATAATCTGAATATATATGAATATATATTAAGATCTTAATTTGAGCATTATAGCGATGCTACCAAGGACCGACTAAAAACCACCACCCTTTCTCCTTGGCATAATTCCCCCCGGAACCGCTTTCGCATTAATTCAGGGGGGTGCCGTTTTTTTTAGTTGTGCCTCGGCTGTTCTCTGTTGTCCCATCTTGGGATTCCTCTGGATGTTTGTTGAAAATTCTTTCTATTTGTTTTGTGACACCTTTGATGTAGGGTAGAACGTCGGTCGTTTTTCTCTCTCTTTCTTTATCAGGTTGTTTTGAATTGTTTTCTTGGGTGTATTTTCTTATTGCTTTATCAATTTGTTTAATTGAGTAATCGTTCTGTATTATGATTTGTTTAAAGTTTTGTCATTTCTTTTGTAAATTACCTTTAGCTGTTATGGCGAGTATACAAGGGATTTGATGACCGATTGTTTTTGAGATGAGTTCAATATCCATGGTGAATTGGATATTAGGATGTAATTGATTGATGAAATCGAAAAACTTATTTAGTTCATTTAGTCCATGTCGCCAGATGACAAAGGTATCGTCCACGTAACGGAACGAAAATTTCGGTTTAAACTTGGATTGATTAAAGATTTTGGTTTCTAGATGTTCCATAAAGATGTTGGCTATTACAGGTGACATTGGAGATCTCCTTGCTGCTCCTGAGGTTTGTTCATAGAATTGGTTGTTGAAAGAGAAGAAATTATTATTAAGACAGTGCTCTATCAAAGACATGAGCTCGGAGGGGAAGTTTGCAAAGCATTTAATAATATCAATTGTATCAGAGATTGGTTATTTTGTAAAGAGAGATGTGACGTCGAAACTCACTATGGTGTCTTAGGGGTTGAATCCGAATCTGTTGTATCTTTTGGATAAGGTCAAAAGTGGTTTAGGCCTGAGTGGAATGTTGTTTCTGTGTATTTTTAGGAGTCCGTAAAGTCTTGGAGAGACGGGATTAGTACCTGTTAATTTAGATATTATTTCTTTGTCAGGTTTAGTGTTTTTAGAAGGGATTTTGTTTTACTGAGTATTGTTTTTGTGGGGTCCATTTCAAGTTTTTTGTATGTATCGTCAGTTAGATGATCTATAATTTTATTGTTAAACTTTTCTTTATTCATTATACAGTTACACAAAAAAATATTTTTTTTCGGGTCTGGAGGTCAGACCATGTTTTTTATATAATTTTTTGGCCGCTGAATTCAAATTCGAGTTCCGAAAAACAGTAGCATGTCAGGTTGTTGACATAACCTTTAAAATATTCCGTTATCTAAGCTATTTAACGCTTCGACGTTTGGACTTTAGCCGTATATTGAAAAAAATCAGTTAAACCCATAAACCCTATTTACTTTACAGAACAAAGGTATATAGGACCGTCGGCATGAGGGCTACCCGATGTACACCACGAGGAGGTTGCATGATCGGACTTTTCACATCATATAGCCCTTATAAGGGCTTCTGGCAACAAAAATTTAAATTTGTAGAATGATTACCAAGAATAAATAAATGACTAGATAAATGAATTGTATACATCTACAATATTAAAAATGATGTGTAGAATTCTTAACTACTAGAATAAATGACTAGTAACATGACTACAATAGGAATCGAAAGACTTAAGTATACGAACTCAAAAATAAAACGATTGGAATAGACGATATAAAAACCAGACGATTTAATCAAATGTCAGACTCTCGTTTGCTACTATAGCGGGTTCTTTTCCCATCAACAGATCTATGCAGTGATCTACGCTTTCTATCTTCTTTTGGTGTATCTCGCTTCAACACCCAATAGAAATCTGCCATCATATTCGCATCCCACTTTCCTTGATATCGAGTTCCCATGACTTTTATATCTTGGTGAAAGCGTTCGCCTTGCTCTTCACTAAAATCACCTAGATTGTTTGGAACTTTGTCTAGATGTGCATGCAAAAAATTTAATTTCAAATTTATCAGGCATCCTAGCTTTCTAAAATCTTCAACCATTTTGCCAACAATCTTTTTATACTTCGGACTTTTGTTATTTTCTAAAAAGTTCTGTGCCACATCTTTTAAACTAAGCCAGGCTGCTTTCTCAAGTCGATTCATTGTACCAATGAAATTTATATCTTTAAACATAGTTCGAATTTGTGGTCCGTCGAAGACTCCTTCTTTCAACTTAGCCTCAGAAAGTTTCGGAAATTTGAATTGAAGTTATTGGAAACATGCCCCTGATTTATCGAGGGCTTTGACAAATTGTTTCATGAGACCAAGCTTTATATGCAACGGAGA
>JAAAKG020115849.1:0-15268 GCA_010014905.2 Druon quercuslanigerum
GGTGTGTTAAGGAATAGGAAGAGGGTGAATGAAAAATGTAAACCCTTAGGGGACACATTAGAAGCTTCCACTACTACAATTATTTTCTTTGAAGTTTCGTTGAATTAAAAAACTGTAAATGCAAATTTTGAATTCAATCTCTAAAACCTTTAAAATTAATAATTTTCTGTTTATAATCACTTATATTTTTCTCGTAATTATATTTATAATCTTGAATGATACATAATACAAATTTTATAAAATTAAATAGAAAATCTTCAAGATCTGTTTGCAAGAAATGTTAGTAGCTACTTACATCCAAAATTAAAAAATTTGCTTCAAAATAGAAGAATGTCCTGTAAGACCATCTAATTGCGATATACAATCTTAAATTAACTGAACTATTTTTCAGAGCATTGTACAGCTCTTTGGAACTATTTATGCACTTTAAGTCTTTTTTCAGTGGTAAATAAATGTAACTTATTTAAACAATTATTTATTCCCAAAAAAATAAAAATAAGATAATCGTATTTTCTGAAGGAAATTTAATATGTGATTATTTTTTGGCGTAGGAAATTTGGATGAAAACATTATGCAATCATTTAATCAACTTATCATTTTATATTCTCAAATTTTTCTTACTTGACCCAAAAGTGTGTACTTTTTTTCGAAACTTCTAAAAATTGAGCCAGAAGTCTCTATATTTTTTTTTAGTTTCTAAAAATCGAGCCAGAAGTGTTTACTTTTTCCAAAACTTCTGAAAATTGAGCCAGAAGTATCTAATTTTTTTTCAAATTTCTCAAAATTAAGCTAGAAGTATCTACTTTTTTCAAAATTTCTTAAAATTGAGCCACAAGTGTCTACTTTTTTTTTTAAATTTCCCAAAATTGAGCAACAAGTGTCTAATTTTTTCAAAATTTCTCAAAATTGAGCCAGAAGTATCTACTTTTTTTCAAAACTTCTAAAAATTGTGCCACGAGTGTCTACTTTTTTCAAAATCTCTTAAAATTGAGCCAGAGGTGTCTACATTTTTTCAACATTTCTCAAAATTGAGCCAGTAGTGTCTACCTTTTTTAAAATTTCTAAAAATTAAGCCAGACTTTTTTTACAACTTCTAAAAATTAAACCAGAAGTGTACTTATTTTTCAAAATTTCTAAAAATTGAGCCAGAAGTGTCTGCTTTCTTTCAAAGTTTCTAAAAATTGAGCAAGAAGTGTCTATTTTTTTTAATATTTCGAAAAATTGAGCCAGAAGTCCCTACTTTTTTTTAAATTTCTCAAAATAAAGCCAGAAGAGTCTGCTTTCTTTCAAAGGTTCTAAAAATTGAGCAAGAAGTGTTTTTTTTTTGATATTACTAAAAATTGAGCCAGAAGTGTATACTTTTTTCAAAATTTCTAAAAATTGAGCCAGAAGTATCCTATGCAACTTTTTGTTGTGTAATCACATAATTTAAGCACATTTCTTCTAACGTTGAACAACTTTACATTTGTTTAAACAATTTGTATTTGCTTAAGTCGTTTTTTCATGAAAAAAAATTAAACATTATATTTTAAATTCTAATCGAGAGAAGGTCTCAAATTGAAGGTCAAGTTCGTTAGCTAGCCATTTTGGATAAAAATTCAAAAAGTGAGCATATCTTGAAAAATTTTGAGACCACTTTTTTCAAGAATTAAAAATTCTATGTACAGTTATTAATATTGTTCGAAAAGAATAACAATTGATCACAATTACATTTTTCAATAACAAAAATTACCGCAGTTATAGCAGTTTCAAAATAAAATAAAAAAAAAATAAAAAAGAAAATTTTAAGCCAAGATTCTTATAATTACTTTATAAACTTTTTCAAAAAATCGAAAAAAATTCAAATTTTTATTGCAGAAAAAATAATAAAAAATAAAATATTATATTTTTCGGTCAAACTATGCAAGATACAAAGAAAGATGCAAAGACAAAAATTGTGTAGACAAAAAATATCTACAAATTTTTTATAATTCTCTTTTAATAAGACGTGCAGTTTTTGTTTTTTTATTAAAAAAACAACATCAGGATAAGAAACAATTTTCAGAGCTATAGCAATTTCAAAATAAAAAAAAAAGAAATGAAAATTAACCTTATCATCCAAACAACGCAAGATACGAAAAAAAGACAATACGAGAAAAATAGGTTTCTTTGCACAACCTACAAGATTGTCATAACGACTTTTTTAGTTTTTTTGAAAAATCGAAAATTTAGATTTTTATTGCACAAAAAATAATTAAAAATCAAAAATTCTATCGATGATGTTGTGCCCGCAAGGCGGGCAGATTTTTTCATTATAGGGTGTATAGAAATAATATACTAACTATTTATTAATTTCTTTAACTAGCATACTTTTTTTCAACAACTATTTTTCCAACATATTTTCCAATCGTGTATTCTGAATCAAACATAAATATTGAATGATTTCAAGGAGTAATAAATTCTGTTAAAAACTTTATGTAATTGTTTTAAAAAATTTTGTTCACATTCCATCTATACTCAATTTGAAGAAAATTCGAAAAAGAAACGTGTCTTATTACAGAAACAATAACAATAGCATAGAGTGAAATCAAGAACTTCACTCATGTTTTTGTTCTGGAATGTGAGAGTATCACTTCGATTTAAAATCTCCATCTCAGTACACGCTAGACTTTTAATTAAATATCTTCCTTTAGCATTGCTATTTGTGCTTCCTGTCTTCGTGTGATGGGAATTCGTTTCACACACCAACAGCAAAGAAGTCCTATTCAATCTGACAATCCACTAATTATTTCCACATATATCCAGGAAATACAATAGGAGTGAAGAAACAAATTTAAAAAGTACACAAACTGTAAAGAATTATTTTATTTCACACCAATAATAATTCGACACAAATAGGCCAGAGCGCATTTTTCGAACGTAAAATCTATACCATTCTTCTGGCAGTATTTCTCGAAAATCCTTGTAGTTAGGTGTAGTTGCATCATGGAAAATAGTAAAATACATAAGTGGGCCTATGGTGCCGTCCTGTAATGCACCAGATGGTCATCCTGCAGGAATTTAAATGGAAAGCTTTCCGATATTCAACCAATGCCATCAATACCAACCATGCCGAATTAGGCTCTTATGACTTTAGATATGAGGTGAAAATGCGGGCTGGATGTGGGTGGGTAGAAATAAATATCTTCAACCAGAAAGTCTTAATACAATCTCGTCCTACAGAGAAATATTTCTTTATCATATTAAATACTTCTCTAACCAGCTCGATAGTGATAGGTTTTAATTCTTCTAATTCAAATGTGTTATCAGAGCATTGCACAGCTCTTTGAAGCTATTAATTTACTTTGAGTCTTTTTTCAGTGGATGTTGAACTTCGTAGACTTTTCTACAAAATGCTTTGACCTCCTCTGGCTGTTCTGTCTACGGCAGAGTCTCCGAAAAACTAGTCCTGCATCCTTTAAGACACTTCACCTACGTGCCATTTAGGTTTTGCACGACTTGTACTTACCCGCTTAGAAGTTATTTCTTTGGGACCAACCCTGGATAATTGTGAAATTTTGTTCTAGAGAGCAGCTTTGAGTTGCGGCGTTTCAAGCCGTTCAGTAAGCAGGATAAGAATTATGCTACGCCAAATAAGACTCAAAACTAGATAGGTCAGGGCTTAATTAGCGGTCGTCAATAAACTACATAAACTGTCCAAAGAGGCTAGGGGGCCACTGAAAGACTACAATGTGCCCCATGGGGGCCATGGGGTCCCCCCATGTGGGGGTCGTCTTCGGCACGTGGTTGAACACTGATATACTTTTATTCTGTTTACACTTTTAAACTCAAAAGTGGTCAAAATCTGGCTACGTGGTTTATGGACGGCTCCTTAAGGGAATAGCGCGACTGGGCTGCCCAAACAAGGGTGTCCGGGACTCCTTTGTAGGCTTAATAAAGAGAGGTATTAAGTTCTGGGTTATGCGGATGAATTTATAATCCTGGTCATAGAGCTGTGGATGACGTTTTTATATTCAGTTAAATATCTGGGAGAAATTCTAGATAGCAAACTATGTTCAAGGAAATGTGCCCTAGGGACAAGATGAAAATGAAGTTTAATTTTCGTCAATCCTATTATCCTAAGGGTTTAATCTGGCAATTCAATATTTAAAAAATTAAAACCTAGTTAATTTTCACAAAAGTTCTATGATGGGGTTTCTTAAGCCATAGAGCATGAATTATTGGTCAAAATTTATTTTCACTAGCTAATGCAAGGGGTTCAAGCAAACATATTTCTAACATTGTTCATTGTTTACATGAAGACTACAAATTTGTATTCTATAAGCCCGAAAACTAATAAATATAAGCTTTCACGGAAGTTTGATAAGTTTTCAAATCTCTTGACCTTTCAAGTTGCCGCATTGGATCTCTCGAGATGCTCATAGGTAAGATCAGGGGACTTAGGAAAGTCGTTAGTGATACTAAGGTGCTGATGGGGAAAAAAATATAAATTTCAGAGAGGGAGGTGGTACTGTAAGGAAGAATGTGAAAGTAGGTGATAGGTGGGAAACGTCATAGTGATGAGTAGAAGAATAAGTAGTAAGTCAAAAAAAGATTAGGGAAATAGTTTGAGAAAGAGGCCAGAAGTAAGAAATAGTTAATGTGTTGGAAATAATGAAAGATGGAAAGGCACATATTATAGATGAAAACACAAATATAGTCAGCGTTATGGAAAGAAGTTGTGGTGGTACCCACAGTGCAGAAAGGTAAAGGGAAGAAGGCTGAAGATAGTAGAGATGTGAATATGATGCCAAGATTGTATAAACTATATGTAACGGTTTTTTCAGAGACAATAAAGAAAGAAGTTAAGGGGGGAAATAGAGCCACTAAATCAGACTGGTTTTAGAAAAGGAATCGGGGTGATGGAAAAATATATTTTCTGAATTATCTGATAAATAAATGGAAATGGTGAAAATAAATATATACTGGCACACGCGGAAGATATAGTGTTGATGGCAGAGGTAGAAAATATAAAGATAATGAGGTTTAGAAGAGAAAGGATGAAAAAAGCGCCAAGGATGCAAAGACAGGTATAGAAAATATGGAAGAGAAGTTTAAAGAAAAATTGGAGAAGGAAAATGTGGTTATTTGATGCGCTGGATTGGCTGGTATTAGGCAATGGAGAAGAGATATGGGGATGAATAAAAAAAAGAGGTTAAAAACTTAGAACAAAGGTAAATAGAGGTACTGAAGTGGGTGAGAGGGCATGGCAATTTGTGAGGAAGTAATGGGATAGAAACGGAAGGCAGTTAGTGAAAGACTGTTTAAAGAAGAGAGCGGAAAGGAAAGGTGGAGCAGTAAAACTAATAAGACGGGAGGCAGAAAAAAGAAAGTTATTTAGTGAAAGAGATATGGGAGAGGGAGTTGGAGTAGCTGTGAAGCTCTGGAGGGAAGAGACAGGGAGAGAAAATTGATGAAAAAATAAGGAGTGATTGAGGAATTAATATATAATAAGTGTTATAAGACACTAAAAAGGAAGAAGTACTAAATAATTTAGAAACGAAATGGGGAGAGAGAAGATGGGCCAGAATATCATGATTTAGATTGGGAAACGAGGTGAGGGAAGGGATGTATTGAATGATAGAATGTGGTAAAGATTATAGGGCAGGATGGAATGGATGAGAAGTGGAAAAAGTTTGACGTTCCAGAATTTTAATCTTCTCAATTCGAAATTGCTGCATATTTGCATCTGAAATTGTATAATTAAAAACTAACTATCAAAGCCTTTACATTCTCATTAGAGAAGTTATTAGATATGAGTAAAATTTGACCTCACCCACCCTCCCCCCTTCCAGTTTTTGTCAAACATTTAGGTTTTTAGACTCTCTGACACTATTTTCGTGTCTAAAACTGAAGTTCAAGTTAGTCATCCAACCATTCTGGATAACAATTCAAAAAGTTAGATCATTTTTTATATTTCTAAATCAATTTTGTTATGATTCAAAAGTTCTATGTACGACTATTTGCAGTATTTCTGTTTTTAATCACCCAAAATACTAAATAAAAGTAAAAAATTAAATTTTTTATTCAAAATATGCAAGATGTGTTAAAAAAAGGATTAGATGAAAGTTATGGGCCGAAGCTTAGTTTGTTTATAATAATTTCTTAAATAAAAAAATTATTTAATTAATTTTACATTAATTAATTAATGTGAAAGGGCTGGCTCCTCAATGAATCAAAAGAAGTTTTCAAATTGAATATAATAAGGCGATAAATTCCTTTTTATTTATGATTTCTAATTAAAGTGTTCCCATTCATGAAAAAAATTGAAAGCACGTGTACCTTTCGGGAAGGTGCACAAATTGCGTGAAATCTTTTGCTTGTGCTTTTTTAATTAAAGATTTATCATTTTTGTTGAAAATTCAACTGCTTTGTAAAAAAAATTGACTTTTCCACATTGAAAATTATTATGTTTCAGTAAAAATTCAACTGTTTTATTTTTGCTTAAAAATCAAGAATATAACTATTTGGTTAAAAATAATTTGTTTCAATGTAGGCTAAAACTATTTTGTTAAAAAATCATATTTTTTAATTGAATTATTTTTTTTTATAGAAATTCTAATATTGTTTTTTTTTAATATAAACTATTATATTTTTTATTATTTTTTTTTTGTTCAACATTCGATTCAGTATTTAAACATTTTTTTTTGTTTTTAAATAAATTTGTCTGTGTCCACGATCCCTGAGCTGAAGAGTTTATTTATTACTCCAATCATCGGAATTTTTTAAATAAATTATTTATATACTTACATTTTTAGTCTTAGTTTTTGATTTTAAAAAATTATTTTTAATCAAGCCAGTACGACCACACATTTTTTTTTAAAGGCACAGAATTTTGTATTGCGTTACACAAATTGCACAAAATTAGCACTAAATTGTGCAATATTTAAAAATTTATTATGATTAAGTGGTATTTGCTATTATAGCTTTGGTTTAAATCATTTCGAAGTAAAAAAAAATTGCCCGGGGAGAATAATAATAATTATAAACCCTTTTTTCCTTAGAACCGATCAAGAATTTTTGCAACATCTAAAATTTCACATATTAAAAACCAAATTTTAAAATTTTTTCAGAAATAATAAAGGCATGCTAAAATTTTTATTGCTTCAAATATTATTTTTCTTTGTTTCAGTTTTTTTAAGTCTACGTTACATTTTGTCAATATCTTTTTTTAAAAATAGCCTGAAGGTAATTTAAATTTCATAAAACGCTTTTCTAAAAAATATTTAAGAAAGAGTGTTTTCACTTAAAAATTAAATTATCCGAGTTGCTCAAGGTAAAATTATTATACACATATCAGAGCTTACCTTCTACTAAATTGACAAGGTGATATTATTTCAAATTTGTTATCTCGTCAAGGCCCACCATTATCAGTATACGCAATTCATTCGTTTCGTGACTCTTTAAAATGCTGCGTTAATTAGTTGTTCCCATATTTTGAAAAAATGTGGACCCTTTTTACTCTTGTCCTCAGCCTAGGAGTTATTTTTAACTCTATTGGTAAGTAATAGATAAATTCATATTATAATAATAATAATTATTTTTAATATTATTAATATAATTTGTTGCCTTACTACGTGTCATAACTAGAAAGGTTTTTAGCATAGTCTTATATTGAAGTGTTTTATAGGGTTGACGTGTTATTTATTGCTAATTCTGATCAATTTTCGTCGTCCTTTTTGATAAAAATAATTCCTAATGGACAACTTGGATATCATCCTTGATTTTATAAACCATTTTTAATTGTGTAAATAAATGTAACTTATTTTTAATCAATTTACCATTGTTTGTTCTTAAATTTTTCTTAATTGACCCAGAAGTGTCTGCTTTTTTTCGAAATTTCGAAAAATTGATCTAGAAGTATAATTATTTTTCAAAACTACTAAAAATTGAGCCAAAAGTTTCTGATTTCTTTTAAAGTTTCTAAAAATTGAGCAAGAAGTGTCTAGTTTTTAAAAAATTATCAAAATCGAGCCAAAAGTGTACTTATTGTTCAAAATTTCTAAAAATTGAGCCGAAAGTGTCTACTTTTTTTAAAAAATTTCAAAATTGTGCCAGAAGTGTCTCCCTTTTTTAAAATTTCTAAAAATTGAGCCAGACGTATTTACTTTTTTCGAAACTTCTAAAAATTGAGCCAGAAGTATCTAATTTTTTCTGTATATCTTAATATTGAGCCAGAAGTGTCTACTTTTTTTCAAAACTTCTAAAAATTGAGCCAGAAGTGTCTGTATTTTGTTTCTAAGAATTGAGTTAGAAGTATCTACTTATTTCAAAACTTCTAAAAATTGAGCCAGAAGTGTCTGTATTGTTTTTCTAAAAATTGAGTCAAAAGTATCTACGTTTTTTCAAAATTTCTAAAAATTGAGCCAGAAGTGTCTACATTTTTATAATTTCTAAAAATTGAGCTAGAAGTGTCTACTTCTTTAAAATTTCTAAAAATTGAGCCAGAAGTATTTACTTTTTTCAAAACTTCTAAAAATTGAGCCAGAAGTGTCTGTATATTTTTTCTAAAAATTGAGCCAAAAGTATCCACTTTTTTTTCAAAACTTCTGAAACTTGTGCCAAAATTGTCTACTTTTTTCAAAATTTCTTAAAATTGAGCCACAAGTGTCTACTTTTTTTTTAAATTTCCCGAAATTGAGCAACAAGTGTCTAATTTGTTCAAAATTTCTCAAAATCTATCTATCAGAAGTATCTACTTTTTGTCAAAACTTCTAAAAATTGTGCCACGAGTGTCTACTTTTTTCAAAATCTCTTAAAATTGAGCCAGAGGTGTCTACATTTTTTCAAAATATCTAAAAATTAGCCAGAAGTGTCTGCATTTTTAAAATTTCTAAAAATTGAGCCAAAAGTATCTGTATTTTTAAAATTTCTCAAAATTGAGCCAGAAGTATCTACTTTTTTCAAAACTTCTGAAAATTGTGTCAGAAGTGTCTACTTTTTTCAAAATCTATTAAAATTGAGCCAGAAGTGTCTACTTTTTTCAAAGTCTCTAAAAATTGAGCCAGAAGTGTCCACTTTTTTCAAAATTTCTAAAAATTGATCCAGAAGTGTCTACATTTTTATAATTTCTTAAAATTGAGCCAGAAATGTCTACTTTTTTTCAAAACTTCTAAAAATTCAGCCAGAAGTATCTACTTTTTTAAAATTTCTAAAAATTGAGCCAGAAGTATTTACTTTTTTCAAAACTTCTGAAAATTGAGTCAGAAGTGTAATTTTTTTTGTATTTTTAAAAATTGAGCCGAAAGTGTCTACATTTTTTTAAATTTCCCAAAATTGAGCTAGAAGTGTCTCCCTTTTTTCAAAATTTCTAAAAATTGAACCAGAAGTGTCTATTTTTTTCAAAATTTCTAAAAATTAGGCCAGAAGTGTCTACTTTTTTCAAAATTTCTAAAAATTGATCCAGAAGTGTCTACATTTTTATAATTTCTAAAAATTGAGCCAGAAGTATTTACTTTTTTCAAAACTTCTAAAAATTAAGCCAGAAGTGTATATTTTTTTTCAAATTTCCCAAAATTGAACAACGAGTGTCTAATTTTTTCAAAATTTCTTAAAATTGAGTTAGAAGTATCTACGTTTTTTCAAAGTTTCTAAAAATTGAGCGAGAAGTATTTACTTTTTTCAAAACTTCTGAAAATTAAGCCAGAAGTGTCTACTTTTTTCAAAATTTCTAAAAATTGAGCCA
Source organism: Druon quercuslanigerum (assembly GCA_010014905.2). Lineage (NCBI taxonomy): Eukaryota > Metazoa > Arthropoda > Insecta > Hymenoptera > Cynipidae > Druon > Druon quercuslanigerum. The sequence goes on from JAAAKG020115849.1 coordinate 9,704, forward strand.
GAAGTGTCTACTTTTTTCGAAATTTCTAAAAATTGATCGAGAAGTGTCTACATTTTTATAATTTCTAAAAATTGAGCTAGAAGTGTCTACTTCTTTAAAATTTCTAAAAATTGAGCCAGAAGTATTTACTTTTTTCAAAACTTCTAAAAATTGAGCCAGAAGTGTCTGTATATTTTTTCTAAAAATTGAGCCAAAAGTATCTACTTTTTTTCAAAACTTCTGAAACTTGTGCCAGAATTGTCTACTTTTTTCAAAATTTCTTAAAATTGAGCCAGAATTGTCTACTTTTTTTTTAAATTTCCCAAAATTGAGCAACAAGTGTCTAATTTTTTCAAAACTTCTAAAAATTGAGCCAGAAGTGTCTAATTTTTTTTTATTTCTTAAAATTGAGCCAGAAATGTCTACTTTTTTTTGAAAACTTCTAAAAATTCAGCCAGAACTTTACATTTGATTAAAAAAATAATTTTTGTTTAGATTTTTCGGAAAAAATAATTTTTAAATAAATTAAATTTTTTTAAAAATTAAAAATTGTTTCAAAAATCATGATGGTTTTTTAAATTCTCCATTTGTAATTATTTATCTTTAAAAAATAGCAGAAAATACTGAAAGTCAACAATGATACGTAAAAATGTGTTATTTATTTCTGGGCCATATTTGGAGTAGATCACGTGACTAGATTCCTATCTTACCGAATTTTTTTTTTATTTCTCTACTCCTCTTCACACGATGCGCCACATTGAGTTGAACATTTGGTATAATTAATTAGAAGCACTAAGAAATTTGAGTCTGGTCCGAAATGTTAATAATTATGAAAAAAGTAAGTTAGGAAATAAAGAAATTGTCGGTAAGGTGGGTATCTGTTCACGTGACCGTGATTGTCAAAATATGTATATACTAAAATGTATTTCTTCTAAGTTTCGAGAGCAGTTGATGAGAACGCGCCCTATTGCGAGGCTCTTTAATAAGAGGCTCGACTGTTCTTTAGAAAATTCAATTTTGATCGCTTCTTAATAAATTTTCAAGTTTTGAAACCGAAGTATGAAATACTTTATATTGGAGGAAGGGACTTCGGAAACATTTTTAATGATTAATTAATAAATATCTCTCGTCCTTTCACAGAAATATCATCGGGTATGCCGCCCAAACTGAGGGACTTTGTGACCAATTTTGGGATGAGAAGTGAACATGCGGATCATGAAGGTAATTCTAGTAAAAATAACAATTGTTAACAGAATTGCCAATTGATAAACAGTCCAACACTACAGTAAAAGTATTATTCAAGTCTGATTTTGTGAATAAGGGTTGGCTCCATTTGAAAGAATGTGAAACGTTTTGTCGGACTATTCAATTATCTAAAATATTTACTGTGTCACTTCTCGATGGATCATTTCATATTCCTGGTTATTTCCCAGTTCTCCACCGGCCAACTGAAAAGTGATTAAAATATTTTAATCATTTTAAATGTTAAAGAGTAATTATAATTTGCACTCGAGCAGGGATGATTTTTTTATTACCTACCAGAAAAAAGAAAGTCGCTTTCCAATATATATTAGAGCGTTTTTAAGATAAAAATTGTGCACAAAGGAATCACGAAATTAATTTAATTAGAGGAATTCTAGGAATTTACCAAATTCCAGCAATAGAAAAAATTCAGAAAATTCAGGAATTCATGAAAATCACGTAATTGGCGGAATTCATGGAATTAAAGGAATTCGCGAAATTTATGGTATCCATTAAATTCGCAGAATTAATAAAATTCAAGGAGTGCTAGGCATTTATGAAATTCGCGGACTTCATGGCATTTATTTACTTAAAGGAATTCGCGGAATTTACGGAATTGATTGAATTCATTTAATTCACGGAATTCGAGGAATTCACTGAATTAAACGAATATACCAAATTTATCCAATTTATGGAATTCACGAAATTCCAGTCATTCATGGAAATGACTGAATTCACGGAATACACTGAATTTATGGAATACGCGGAATTCTCGAAATTCTGGGAATTCTTGGGATGGACTGTAATTACGAAATTTACGAAACTCGCCAAATTCACGTGAGGTCCGGAATTCACGGCATTCGCGGAAATCACGTAATTTAAGGCAATAAAGGAATTCGCGAAAATTATGGGGTTTAAGAAATTGGTGGAATTCAATAAATTCATGGAATTTACGAAATTCAAGCAATTCGCGGAATTTATGGGATTCAAGAAATTCAAGGAATTTGCGGAATTCATGGAATATATGTATTTGAGGGAATTCGATGAAATCACGGAATTCAAGAAATTCACCGAATTCACGGAGTTTAAGAAATTTAATGAATCATTGAATTTATGGAATTGAAGCAATTCGTAGAAGTCATTGAATTCCGTAAATCTCCTGATTTCCGTGATATCATCGAATTTGATTAATTCCTTGAATTTTGTGAATTTTTTGAATGTCATGAAATCTTTTATTTTCTTGAAATCGATGAGTTCCTTAACTTCTGTGAATTGATAAAATCCGCAGAATTAATGGAATTCCAGGAGTGCCAGGCATTCATGCAATTTGTGGAGTTCAAGGAATTCATGTAATTAAAGGAATTCTCAAAATTATATATATATATATATTGAAATAAAGGAATATACGAAATTCATCGAATTTATCTAATTTACTAAATTTAAGATATTCATGGAATTTACGGTATTCACGGGATACGCCAAATTTATGGAATTCGTGAAATTCTCGAAATTAAAGAAATTCGCGGGGTAGGCTGTAATCATGGAACTTACGAAATTCGCGATCTTCATGTGACACCCAGAATTCACGGAATTCGCGAAAATCACGTAACGCCCGGAATTTTCGGAATCCAAATAATTAGCGGAATTCACCGAATATAAGAGAAAGAAGGAATTCAAGGAAATTATGTGATTGCAGAAATTGACAGAATATGTTAAATTCATGGAGTTTGCAGAATTAACGGAATTTATGGATTTCAGGCAATTAAAGGAAATAACGAAACTCGCAGAAATCACTTAACGCCCGGAATTCACGGAATCTAAATAATTAACGGAATTCTCCAAATTCAAGGGAATGAAGGAATTTACGAAAATTATCGGATTTAAGAAATTAGCGAAATTCGTCAAATTCCTGGAATTTGCGGGTTGCACGGAATCTATCGATTTCAGAAAATTAAAGAAATCACGGAATTCGCGGAAGTCATTGAATTCCATATATCTCTTAAATTCCGTGATGTAATTGAATTTCATTAATTTCTTGTCATATTGTGAATTTCACGATTTCCTTAAATTTCAAGAATTAGTTAAATTCTGTGCTCTGCTTCAATGCCGTGAATTTAATAAATTCCGTGAATTTCTTGAATTTCATGAATTCTTTTATTTCCGTAAATTTCTTTGAATTTCATGAATTCCTTGTTTTTCGTGTATATCTTGAATTATTTCAATTTCATCAATTCCTTGAGTTCCGTGTATTCCTTGAAATCTGCTAATTTCGTGAATTGCGTTATTTCCATGAATTCTAAAAATTCTGCTAATTCCACAAAAGCCATGAATTTCAGGCGTTATATGAATTCCGGGAATTTCTTGAGTTCCGTAAATTCTGTGAATTCCAAGAATTTGTTAAATTGCATGAATTCCATGAATTCCATAAATACGCGCGTTGTATACTATATATATATATAATAAGTTTTGGCTTCGTCAGAAAATTTCTTTTATTTTGCATTTCGAATTTTTAACAGGGTGGAGTTCCTTTAATCGCGCTAATTGTAGTTTGACCCTCTTTAATTTTAATGTTTATTCTTCAGTTTCTTAGACACATACCTGGCGCTAAGGAGGACCTGTATGCACATCGAAAGAGTTTGTCGAATTTTTTTTATAACATGTGTCCAATATAATTATAGGAACCTAATGCCAGAAAAAAATTTTTTCTAAAAAAAATAAAAAATGTAATCCACACTATTTTGTTTCAGACTTAAGTTCCCAAGTAGCTAGGTTATCTGATCTTGCCCCTAGTTCGTCTGCTTTTCCCTCCGGAGCTTCCCATTCTCCCGAAAGATTTCTTCCTCTTGCCAGATCTCATTCACCTCATTCTCCAGTTAGGCGTTCTCTATGTGCTGAGCCTTCTCTTCGTGTCAGGTCCAGGTCTCCTCCTGCCAGTTTTCGAATTGTAAGCCTGTTCGACCTTAAACCTGAACAAATTAGATCTGCTCGGCTTATCCCTTTTGAGAATCCAAACCGGATATTTGAAATTCGAAGTTACAAGTTTCCTCGCGATAAACCAGTTCAATTAAGAGGAGAATATGGCCTCGCCATCCCCATCCCATCTGAAGAAAAGAGTGTACTGTCGACGACCAGTGGTGATATTTTTGCAATTGTGGAGAAAAAAAAATTTCTTCGTGGATTATTTGCGCAAAAACTTCGCTCGGACGTTCGTGTAAAAATAAATATAGGCAGCGGTGAGGTTGAAGTTATGACCAAAGAAGAAATCGCTGAATCTCCTTTAGGCAAGCGTCACCCAATCTCTAGAAATTTCAAATTAAGAGTTGAAGAAGAAATTTCTCCACGTACTTAATGTAGTTGAATTAATTAAACTAAAATAAAGTATTATTTTTGTTCTACGTAGGATCAAGATATTACTGAGGGTTGATTTGAAGAAATATTAACTAATTCCTATTTTTAGGCTAGTTATGAAGAAAAATATTGTATTTACAATTCAATAAACTTTGTTTAAAAATTTTTACTAAATTTACGGAAAATATGTTTTCTTTCCACATAAATGCAAGTTCTGCAAATATTGGCGTGGGACTGCAACTGGTTTTTGAGAAAAAAATTGACACGTCACATCTTCTGTGGCGCGGCGTGTTTCGGTTAGGGATAGGTGATTCTGGATGGATTCTTTAAAGATCGATCATTTTCACTCAAAAGATCGATCTTTTGAATCGATTCTTTACGAGTCGATTTTTTATCAGATCGCTTCTTTCCACCCTTTAAATTTTGTTCCAACTAAAATTCAAAATATGCATCATAATTACTTTTCAATAATAAATTATTTCCAATATAAATGAACAAACATTTGAGCATCTTTTCTGGTTTACAATGACATCAGTAAATAATTTCATTCATTCGAGCATACAGATTTTCAAGCACATAGATCATACTACAAAACATGATAATATTATGTAATAGTTTTATGTGGATTTTAAAAGATCCGTTCTTTCTAGATGGATTCTTCTGATTCAACTTTTGTGCTGAATCGATCTTAGTAAATTCGATTCTGGATCGATTCATAAATCGATCTTTTCGAAGGAGTCACCCATTTCTAGTTTCGGTAGGACAAAAATGTTTCGGGGGACAAACTTATTCCTAGAAAATTTTTTTATAAAATGAATATCAACATTTTTTTGGTGAAAAATACATTATTTTGTTGAAATGCAACTGCTATTGTTTTTCATTTGAAATTCTATATACGGTTTCTTTAGTTAAAAATTTCTTTTTTGATAGAAATTTAATTCTTTTGTTTAAAATTCAGCTTTCTAAATTGAAAATTAACCTTTTTCTCAATTTTTT
>JAAAKG020115860.1:0-13472 GCA_010014905.2 Druon quercuslanigerum
CAATTAAATTATTATTAAATAAAATATTATATCCTAAAATATTTAAAAGAAGAAGAGAAGAAATATTTAAAAGAATTCAAAAACTGTTTGGATTTTTCAAAAACTATTTTTTAAACCGCATATCTAAAAACAATTCTTTATTTTTTTATCAATTTTAAAAGATTCCAAGGAATTTAAATAGATTTAAAGAATTTAAAAATTATTCAAAAGTTTTCAGGGAATCTTAAAAGATTTCCAGGAATTTTCAATAGCTTTGAAAAATTGCAAAGGATTTCAACATATTTATAAAATATTAGGGTATTTTAAAGAATTCCAGGGAATTTACAAGAGATTAGACAAAATGCAAGAAGTATGTTAGGGGATTTACAAAAAATTCATGCGGTCTTAAAGAATTTTGGAAGGATGTTTGTGGGACCTGTTGTAAGGTTTTATTATACTTTCAAAGATTCAAAAATATTTCCAAATGACATTTTAAAATTTCCGATAATTTCAGTAATTTTTATGGATTTTCAAAAACTCGTAATATGGTATTTTAATAAAATTTCCCCAGATATATTTAATAATTGAATGGATTTCACGGAATTTCATAATATTTTAGTGAAATTTTAAAGAATTTATTGAGAAAAATTGAGGGATTTCAAAGATTGCAAGTTTTTAAAAAAAATATTTCAAGGTTTTTCCAAAGACTTTAAACAGTTTAAAAGATTTGAAGATATTTAGAAAAATTATCCATAAAAACAAAGTTATTGAGCTTGGTATTATTTTCTGAATACTACTATTTGCTAAATAGTTATTTTTAAAAAAGTTTTAAGAAAATTCTATAATTTAGTTTTGTACTGCATTTTATTAGCGTTTATTATCATCACAATCGTTCTTTAAAATGTTTTAAGTTATTTTAGTTAGAAAAATCTAAAAAAATGCACAAGGAATATTAAATAATTGGAAATATATGAAAAAAAATGTTCAATTTTGAACTGAATGGGGGAATCTTTAATAACAAAAAATGAATTTTCAACCGAAAAGATTTATTTTTTACGAAAATGAATTTTCAACTAACAAAGATACATTTTTAACCACAAAGAAAGAATTTTTAATATAACAGTTACATTTTTAACCAAAGAAATGAATTGCCAACCAAAACAAGTTTTCTCGAAGAAGATTAATATTCTATCACAAAAGTCAAATTTTCAAGAAAATAGTTATATTTTTAACCAAATAAATAAATTTTGAACTACAGCGATGAATATTTAATGATAAAAAAAGAATTTTTTACCAAGTAGTCGAATTTTCGACTAAAACGATGATTTTTTAATCATAAAAATAAATTTTCAGCCAAAAATGGATTAGTTTAATTAAACTTAAAAAAAATTTGTTTTAAACCAATAAAAAGTAAATTTCGAACATGCTTTTTAAACTGGTATATTAATCTTTAACCAAAAAAATGACTTTTAACAAAGAAATCAATTTTTTACCAAAAAACATGATTTTTTAACGCAATTTATGAATTTTTAACCAAAAATGGAAGTTAAATTTTTATTTAAAATTTACTTTTGAACAAATTAGTATTCATTTTGGAACAAAATAGTTAAAATCTAATCAAACAAAAAATTAATTTTTAACCGAGAAGAATTATTCTCTAACAAAAAAAAGAACTTTCAAAAAATTATAAGAATCTTCAACTGAAGAAGATCAATTTTCATCCCAAAGTAGAACAAAATAGTTCAAATTTTAACAAAAAAAATAAATTTTCAACTAAAATAGGGAATCTTTCAACAAATAAATAAATTGTCGACCAAAAAAATAAAATTTTTACTAAAAAGGACAAATTTTCAACAAAATACGTGAATTTTCAGCTAAAAAGATACATTTTCCACCCAAAATAGAATAAATATATTTGCAATTTATAAAAATTAATTTTTAAACACATAAAAAACGAATTTTTAATACAATTCTTAAATTTTTAACTAAAGAAATGAATTTTCAACTTTAATGATGAATCTATTAAAAAAGGAATTTTCAACCAAACAGTTAAATTTTTGACCAAAAAAGTCGAGTTTTAAAGAAAATATATACATTTTTGCACCAAAAAGGATTAGTTATATTTTAAGTTTAAAAAGTCAATTTTTATAACCTTCAGTAAATACAAAATCTTCTAAATTATTGTAAAAATTATTAAGCTCAGTGATTTGTTGAAATATTGGAGAAAATTCTCTAATTTCATTTTATATTAAATTTTATTAGCGTTTATTATAATCGCAATAGTTCTTTAAAATTTTTAAGTATAAATTTTCACCCAACAAAATTGTGATGAATATTTTCCTATCTACGTTTTGATAAATTTTAATTTTCGGGAAATATTTTTACTGCAATTCCCAATTCTTTAAATTTTTAATTTTGCATAAAGAATCTTTATACGGGTCAACGAGTGGAAAATAATTTATAGATGTTTAGAATAAATTCGTACATCTCTTTATTTATCCATAAATACATAAAAAAAATAAAGGATAGAGCTCTGCTTCTATATTTGACGCCTCGTGTATCTACATTTTGAAATTGTTCCTATCAAGCGGTTTTTTGTCGAGGGAATGATAACAGTAACATGTACACATTTTACAGATCGTCACAAGCAGTAGACGATAAATAGAACTTATATTACATTAAATATTTGATGACAACGACGAAGAAATCCTTTCCTTTTTGTCGATTAACAACAATATAGCTACAGTCGTGCCCGACGACATTCTAATTCAGGAAGAATGTATGGTTGACACTTTTGCTCAAAAAAGAACCCAGCAGTTTGCATTTTATCTGTAATTTTATGTAAAAATGCGTTCTGGCGAAGAGCGAGATTTTCGTTTTCATTGAAAATGAGCCGTTCTCTAGAAAGAAACTTCTCAAAATATTTTTTTTTTACAAAAAACACATGCTTCAGTTTTTTTAACAATAAAATATACTTTTTAGTATGTAAAAAACATGTCGAAAAGTTTCTTCAGCAATTTTGCGCCAATCCGAAGTTGTTATAGGTTTAGGTATGAAATTGCCTAAGATACTTCTCAAAATGTTTTTTTACAAACAAAAACACACGGTTTAGTTTTTTTAACCATAAAATATATTTGTTGGTTAGTAATAAAAAATTCCGACAAGTTTCTTCGGCAATTGTGTGCCAAAACCTGAGTCTACTTAAGTTTTGGCACAAAATTGCCAAAGGAGCTTCTCAAAATGTGTTTTTAAAAACGAAAAAATACATTTTTTAGACTGTACATTCATTTTGAAAACCATAAAATATCCTTTTTTATTTGCAAAAAATATTTCGAAAAGTTTCTTCCGTAATTTTGTGCCAACACCTAAGTTGAATACACGTCCAAAAATATGAAATTTAACCAAAATACATGAATTTTAATCTGAAAAATATTATATTTATATCAAAAATGGAATAGTTAAATATGTTTACTGAAAAAGTTTTCAATCAACTAAAAACGAATTTTTAACAAAATAGTTGATTTTTTAACTAAAATGAATCTTCAACAACAAAATAATTTTAAACTAAAAAATATTAATTTCCAACTAATAATGAACTAATTAAATTAAACATTTTTAAGAAACAACTAATTTTTAACTATGCGGAATGAATTTTGAACAATAAGTCAATTTTTATCCAAAGAAATGAATAAACCAAAAAGATGAATTTATCACCAACAAGGTTAATTTTCTACCACAAAAGACGAATTTTCAACAAAATAATTAAATTTTCAAGCAAAGAAATGAATTTTCAGTTATATTGATGAATCAACAATAAATAGACCTTTTTTCGACCAAAAATATCAATTTTTAACCATAAGATTAATTTTCAACCAAAAAAGAATTTTTAGCAAAATGCATCAATTTTCATCCCAAAATGGAATAAAATATTTAAAGCTAAACAAAATTTAACTATAAAACGAATTTTCACCAAAATAGTTCAATTTTTAATGAAAGCTATGAATTTTCAAGTTTTTGTGGCAATTTTGGGCCAAAACCGAAGTTCAATTAAGTTTTGGCACAAAATTGCTTTTTGTAGAAAACGGCTCAAATGAAATCCTAGACTTTATTTGTGAATGGCACATATAAAGAAACTAAAATAAAATAATCGAATTTTACTATTTTTAGAAAATATATACTCTCGTGTTAAAAATTAATTCTAATTCGTTATCCAGTTGTTCACAGCAACTTTGGAATTAATATGACTGCAGAATTTGCACCAAGAAGGTGATTAATTAACGTGTGCTTATCATGAAAAATTTTGTTTGTAGGCATTCGTCATTTGCTCGAGGAAGATAAATGTTAGGACAGTATGTGGTCCCAATCGAGCATAATAGGGGAAGAATCCTTTCCATAAAGCAAAAGGCCCTTCGTTTCGCACGACTTTGGTTAAGACATCAATTGTGCCCTTGAATTCTGGCTTGCCATCTATTGATTTCATATTTTGAATTCTGAAAAAGAAGAAAAAAAAAAAGCCAGTAATAATAATTTATTTCCCCTGTACGTTATAAGATTTTCTTTCAGGTATAAATTTCAACTAAAGAAATTAATGTTCAACCAAAAAGATAACTTTGTGATAAAAAAAAAATTAATTTGACCAAAAAAATGAATTCTTAACCAAATACATGAATTTTCAACAAAATAGTTAAATTTTTAACTAATATGAGGAATATCTAACCAGAAAAATGAATTTTTAAGGAAAAATATTAATTTACTAAAAAAAACGAATTTTCAACAAAATAGTTAAATTTTTAAACAAGCTCATTCTTTTTCAACAAAAAAAAACATTAATTTTAAACTGCAAAAGATAAATTTTTAACGAAAAATGGAATATTTGAATTTTAACTTTAAAAAATAGTTCAACATTAAACCGAAGAAATGAATTTTGAACTAACATGAGGAAACTTTAACTAGAAAAATAAATTTACAAATAAAAGATAAATTTTCAACCAATAAGATTAATTTTCTATCAAAAATATGAATTCTTAATCAAATACATGAATTTTCAACAAAATAGGTACAATTTTTACTAAATAAATGAATTTCTAACTAATATGAGTAATCTATAATTAGAAAAATGAATTTTCCAGGATAAGGATTAATTTTCTACCAAAAAAGATCAATTTTCATCAAAAAATTAAATAGTTAAATGTTTAGTTAATAAAATTAGTTCAATCTTAGTCATATTTTTAACCCAAGAAAATAATTTGAACTATAATGGAAAATCTTGAATAAGAAAAATTAATTATCAAATAAAAAATACGAATTTTCAACAAAATAGTTCAATTTCTAACAAAAAATGGAATAGTTGAATGTTTCGGTCAACATTTATTTCAATCCTTAACCAAAGAAATGAACTAATTTGAACTAAATTGAAGAATATTTAACCAAAAAAAAAATGGAATTCCCAACAAGAAAAGATAAATTTTCAACCAAATAGTTCAATTCTTAACCGAAGAAATGAATTCACAATTATAATAATAAATCTTCAATAAAAAAGTGAATTATCAAATAAAAAATATAAATTTTGAACGATTTTTTAACAAAACAGTTAAATTTTTAACCAAATTAATAAATTTTCAACAACATATATGACTTTTAAACTAAGAAAGATAAATTTTTACCAAAAAATGGAATAGTTGAATTTTTAGTTCAAAAATTAATTCAACCTTTAACCAAACAAATTAATTTTCAACCAAAGAATGTAAATTGTAACGCAAAATGGAATAGTTACATTTATAGTAACAAAAATTAATTTTTTACCATAATGAACGAATTGTCAAAAAAAAAGTTAAATTTTTAAATGAAGAATTTGCAACCAATTAATAACGAATTTTTAATAAAATTGTTCAATTTTCAGTTCAAAAAATAAATTTTTTACTCAAATCAAGAATCTAACAAAAAAATTAATTTTTGACCAAGAAAATTAATTTTCTACCAAAAAATACGCATTAAAAAAATGCAACTAAACAATTTTTAAATAAATGCCTTTAGAATCCAAACGTTGAAAAATTAGCACAAATCCTCAAATCCAAGCATAACAGATTAGAAGAATTTAGAACTAGGGATTGAAAGCTGAGCTATTTTTTTAATTGAAAATGTTCTAAGTTATTGATAATTTTAAACACATCTTTAAAAAAACAATTTCAAATTAATTTGGAATCATAGAAATATTTTTTGTTATTCTTTTCATTTTATTCAAATTTTTTTATGTATTATCATAAAATTTTCCAACTTTTAGTTAATGATTCAAGAAAACACATGATTTGAAATTGAAAAATTTCGAAAACGAATTATAATTGTGAATGAAGTTTAAAAATTAAGCAATGTGAAATTAAAAAACTGTTGCTTTAAAATAAAAAAAAATATCAAAACTAAGCCATCTGAAATTGATACCACAGTAATAGAATGATTTCTTTAATTTTGAATGGTTTGTTTTATAGTTTTGAATTTTAATGATGGCTGCTAAATTTTCAATTTTTCTCTTTCATACATTTTAATTTTGCAATTAAAATTGAAATGGTGGACTTCTTAACAGTATAACTAACAATTTTGACATTTTTAATTTTTAAAGGACTTAAATTAACTTAAAATAATTGAAATATTCAATTTATAATAATTTAATTTTAAAGGATTATAATAAAAAATGTTTCCATTTTAAATGGTGTAAATGGCAGTGTGTTTTTTTTTTGATCTTAGATAAATTTGCCTAAACAATTTTAATGTTAAATTATATTTTCTTTTGAAAGACCAATTTAAAAAACTAGAATTTCAGAAGTTTTGTTTTTGAAACATTCAATTTAGTTTTAAATGTGAAATTGTCAAACTATAAACGCTTCAAATTAAAAATTATTTAAATTCTTTAATTTTGAACTCTTTTACAAATAATAAAACATTTTCAATTTCTTCAAATTTTGAATGATTCAGTTTAAAAAATTCTGATCTAAAAATATTCCATTTTTAACGTTTTGAAATTGTCCTATTTTTTAAAATTTAATTTCTTTTCATTTCCTTTCAAATAATGTCCTTTTACCACAACTTTATCTAATTTAAAATTGCTTAATTTTGGATAAAACAATTTTTAAACCTAATATACAAAATTTTGTTCAATAATGGATTTTTAAATCCTTATTATTTTTAATACTAGGCAATAAAAATCCAAAAACGTGAATGCTTGCTTCGCCCAAGTGAATTTACTGCTAATATATTTCAAGAACTTTTAATTTATTTTTGAATTTTTTTTCTATCATTTTTCAAATTTTTAATTTACCTCGTTTTAGCGATATCGACAGGCATTGAAGCGGTAGTAGTCACTAAACCAGAAATCATAGAGGCAACAAAATGCAGAGTTATATTCTCTTCGAAGTATCCTGTTAAATAAGATAAAACAAATATTTAAGAATAGATTTTTTTTTAATTAAATAATCGATAAAGCATTTTTCACATACCAGTGTCGAGAAGAGCTTCTTTTGCTTGGGAATAAGATGCTAATTGAGCAGCATTGACTACCATTGCCCTTCCCATTGTTGGAATTGCTCCGCGCCATAATGTTAGGATTCCTTCCTCCTTTATAATTCGCATGAGTGCATGGAAGACGTTCTTGTAATTGCGCCTTTCAGCTTTATAAACATAATTCAGTATTACAAATGTTTTACAGATTTAAAAATAAAAACTGGCAATTTCTTCATAAAACTCGACTCATTTGATCAATTTAAAATAGCGTCAATAGCCGCAAAATAGTGTCATGCAATTTTTAAGTATTGAATCGAGGGGTTAACTGTTTTATCTATCTGGAGGACAATATACATTTCTTATAAAAAATAAAATCCGTTTGAATGTTTAACAAATAGACTAAAAGCTTTGAAATCCTTTCAGGGTGTCCACTCAAATCATGGGAAAAAATTCCCTGACAATTACAGGTCTTTTTCCAGCAATAATTTTTCAGTTTTCAAATATTTAGTTTTTTTTTTTTAAATAATCGACTTAAAATATGTATAGATTTTAGTTAGTTTATTATAAATACTGCTGTTTTCTTCAATTTTTAGGGACATCATTAATTTGCCTAATTTAGAAAGCTTTGAGAAATTATATTACGAGGTATTCTTAAATATGAATATTAATCGTATCTTGAACTTGTCTATAAAGTCCATGAATTTGAATAATAATTAAAACAAATTTTTGATTTTAGATTCTTCTACTTAAAATTCACAGCATATTTATACAAAATGTAGGTGGGTACTATAATATTTTCAATTTAAATAGTTTAAAATTACTAACTTTTCAAGTATAAAATTGTTAAATTTTCATGCACGAAAATTAATTTTCACAGACAAAATTTCAACCAAAGTGATGAATTTGCATCTCAAATGATGAATCCATAACTAAAAAGATTAATTTTCAACTAAAAACACTAATTTTAAAACAAAAATTATTTTTAAACAAGCTGATTAATTCTATACAAAAAATACCACTTTTAACAAATTACAAGAATTTTCAAATAAATAGTTGAATTTTAAACTAAAAAAGTAAATTTTCAACCAAGAATATTAACTTCTAATAATCAAGACGAATTTTCAGCTAAAAAAGGATTAATAGTCAACCAAAAATAGACAGATTAATTTGCAGTTATAAAAATTAATGTTCAACCAAAAAGATGAATTTTCAAATAAATAGTTTAATTTTTAACTAAAAAAGATCAATTTTCGACTAAAATGATTAACCTTAACCCCGAAAAATCTTCAACTGCAATAACTGAATTTTCAACCAAGAAGAATAATTTCTACCAAAAAATAAGAATTTTCACGAAAATACATTAATTTTCTACTAAAAAAGATAAATTGTTAACAAAAAATGAATAATTAAATTTTCAGTTAAAAAAAATTAATGTTCAACCAAAAAAATGGATTTTTAACTGAAATGATAAATATTTAACTTGAGTACCTAAATCTTTAACCACAAAGATGAAAGATGATAGTCAAACAAGAAGATTAATTTTCAAACACAAAGATTCATTTTCTACAAAAACAATTATTTTTTAACAAAAAACATGAATTTTTGATGAAATAACTCAACCAAAAAGATAGATTTTCTATCAAAAAGGATGAATTTTCAACAAAACACACGAATTTTTAACTAAAAAGGTTAAGTTACCAACCAAAAATTGAATAGTTAATATTTTAGTTAAAACAAAAATAATTTTCACACAGAGAGATGAATTTTCAAACTGAAATTATGGAATATTCAATTAGAAAGTTATATTTTTAGATTTAAAAAAATGTCAATAAAATATTTTTTTTAAATAGATTTATTTTCAAACAAAGAATTCTGAACTAGAATAGTTGATATTTAAACCAGAGATAAATATTTAACTAACGTAATGAGTTTTTGAATACTATAATTGAATTTTCAACTAAGATGATGAATCTTTAACCACAATACTTGAATTTTAAACCGAGATATGTGTTTACTAAAGATTAATGTCCAACAAAAAAGAATAATTTTCAATTAAAAAGTATCATTTTTTAAGCAAACATTAAATAGTTCAATTTTTAGTTTAAAATTTTAACGTTCAATCACAGAAATTAATTTTTAACTAAAATTATGGAATATTTAACTGGCATGGCTACAATTTTTCAGTTAAAAAAATGTATCTCAAAGAAACAAAAAACGGATTTTCAATAATATAATTAAATATTTTTTTGCTGAAATATCAAGTATTAAATTTCTTGTTGAAAATTTATTTTAGTTTAAAAAACCTAATACTGAATTAAAATTTTTAATTTTCAGTTTATAAAATAATGTTCCATCAAAAAGATGAATTTTCAACTAATTAGTTGAATTTTTAAATAAAAAAGATCAATTTTTAACTAAAATGATTAATCTTCCCCGGGAAAGTGGGATTTGTACCAAAAAGATTAATTTCTACCAGAAAATACAAATTTTCACCAAAATACATTAATTTTCTACTAAAAAAGATAAACTTTGAAACAAAAATGAATAGATACATTTTTAGTCAAAATAATTAGTTTTCAACCAAAAAGATTAATTTTCAACTGAAATGATGAATAATAAATGTATTACTTAAATTCTTAATCAGAAATATCAACGGTCAAACAAGAAGATTAATTTTCGAACTAAAAGATTAATTTTTTACAAAAACAATTTTTTTTCAACCACATAGTTGAATCTAGAACTAAAAAAAGATTAATTTTCATGAAAAATGGAACAGTTAAATTTTCAGTTAAAAAAAAAAATTTCAACAAAACTAATGAATTTTAAACAGAAATAGTTGAACTAAAATAAAATAATTTTCTACCAAAAAAGAGGAATTTTTAAAAAAATACAAGAATTTTCAACAAAAAAGTTAAGTTGTCAACCAAAAATTGAATAGTGAAACTTTCAGTTAAAATAAGAATAATTTTCGCACAATGAGATGAATTTTCAGCTGAAATGATGAAATATTCAATTAGAAAGTTATATTTTTAGATTCAAAAAAATTTCAATAAAATATTTTTTTTAATAAATACATTTTCAAACAAAGAAATTTCAACTAGAATAGTTAAATTTTAAACCAAAAAGGTAAATATTCAACTAACATAATGAGTTTTTAAGTATTATAATTAAATTTTCAACTAGGATGATGAATCTTTAACCAGAATAATTGAATTTTAAACCCAAATGTGTTTTTAATGACGAAGATTAATTTACACCAAAAAAGAAGAATTTTCAATTCAAAAAGATAATTTTTAACCAAAAATTGAATAGTTAAATTTTTTGTTTAAAAAATTTATGTTCAATCACATAAATTATTTTTTAACTAAAATTATGGAATATTTAACTGGCATGGTAAAATTTTTCAATTAAAAAATTGATCTCAAACAAACAAAAAACGGATTTCTAACAATATAATTAAATATTTTTTGCCGAAGTATCAAGTATTACATTTTTTGTTGAAAATTTATCTTTAAAGGTTTAAAATTCAACTCCGCCGTTAAAATTTGGACTACTATAGAACATTTATTTTAATTTAAAAATCCTAATACTGAGTTAAAATTGAAAATTTTCAGTTAAAAAAAATGTTCAAAAAAAAAATATGAATTTTCAATTAATTAGTTGAATTTTGAACTAAAAAAGATACATTTTGAACTAAAATAATTAATCTTAATAATTAAATGTATTAATTAAATTCTTAACCAAAAATATGAATGGTCAAACAAGTAGATTAATTTTTGAACAAAAAGATAAAAATTTTTAAACCAAATAGTTGAATCTAGAACTGAAAAGGATTATATTTAAACAATAATAGTTGAATTAAAATAAAATAATTTTTTACCAAAAAGACGTATTTTCAACAAAAAAGAAGAATTTTAAATTAAACATGATAATTTTTTAACCAAACATTGAATAGTTCATGGTAAAATTTTTCAGTTAAAAAATTGATCTCAAACAAACAAAAACCGGATTTTCAACAATTAAATTTTGTTCTGAGATATCAAATATTACATTTTTTGTTGAAAATTCATCTTTCAAGGGTTAAAATTCAACACCGCCGTTAAAATCTTAACTATTGAATATTTATTTTAGTTTAGAAATCCTACTACTGAGTTAAAAATTTCTAAAAAGAAAAAACGTAAAAACTAAAAATTATTCAAATAAAATTTGGACTAACATCACATACGTTTTTCAAACTATTTAATTCAAGATTTATGATTTTTTTTGAAAATTCGTTATATTCAACTGTTTTTTTATTTGATACAAAATGCATTTTGGTTTAAATGTCAACTATTACATTTTTTGGTGAAAATTAGTATTTTCAGGTTGAAAATTCAACTTTTGCTTAAAAAAGTCGTTTACTTTTTATTGAATTCTTTTTTTATAAAACTATTTTTTTGAAATATATACTTTTTAGTTTAAAAAAGCTACTGTTTAGTCCAAAAATTTATGAAATTTATTGAGAATTTATGTTTTTGGTAAAAAAAATTAACTTAGTTGAAAATTCAGCTTTTTGTGGAATGTTCATCCTTTTGGCTTAAAAATTCAACATTCTGAACAGTCTTTAATCAGTCATTGAGCAATTTTTTGCCAATTAGCGACGAAATTCAAAAATATTTTTTTCAAGAAAAGTAAAGAAATAGTGGCTTATCAAAAAATTGTGAGAAATTGCGTCTTTAGTATCATTTTTTAGAAATAGTAGCAAAATAGTGTCATCGCTAAAAAAAAAGTTCAAAAACTAAGTAAATTCGAAAATTTTTATTATTTTTTTTAATTACCAAGAGGTAATCTTCCATCAGCGGTCATTCTAATTAAAGCGACTTCCGCAGGCGTTCCTACAAATGCACCAACACAGCCTGCTGCCATTCCTAAACCAGCTTTGGTAAAGAAATTTGGTTGCCCATCCTTTCTATGAAAAAATTAAAAACAGCTATTAAATATCAATTTTTGAATGTCTGCTTCAATTTAAGGCAGTGTCTATATGGACCGAAAAAATACCGAAATTTCATGACATTTTTTAGATTACGCTATTCATTCCGAAAAAAAATAAATACAAATTCCTTGAAGAAGGCATTTTTCATTGAAAGATTCTCTTAAGATTTTCAAAATTAATCCCTGATGAATTTATTTAATAATAAACATTACTCACGAGGCAATTTCATAGAGCCAAGTATATATCCCGAGCCTGGTGGTTGTGTATGTAGCTTGTCGCATAAGGCCAGCTGACAAGCCCGAATACATAGCGAAAAGGCCTTCATTCTTCACAATATTTGAAACTACGCTAATGGTCGAGGTTTTTGTTCCACTCAATTGCATTCGATTTTTGATCAAGTCGAGTGGTTGGACGAAACAGGTTGCTGCCATTCTAAATGAAACATATAAATAATAGATTATAGGGTGTTTATAGAGTGGTCCAAAAATTAGAATTAATCAAACAAATTAAAGTTTAATCAGAAAAATATATTCTCAACCAATAAGATTAATTTTCTACTAAAAAATATGAATTTTTAACAATATACATGAGTGGTCATCAAAAAACAATTTATTTTCAGCTAAAATGAGAAAAAATCCCCAAAAAATAATTTTTGAAACAAGAAGATTAATTTCCTATCAAAAAGACGAATTTTTAGCAAAATACATGAATTTTCAGCCCCGAGTGGAATAGTTATATTTACAGTTTAAACATATTTAACTTCAAAAAACGAACTTTCAACAAAATAGTTAAATTTTCAACTAAAGAAATAAATTGTCACTCAAAAAGATGATTTTTTCATTAAAAAGGTTTATATTCTACCATAAAAGGCGAATATTTAACAAAATGCATGCATTTTCAAACAATTAATTAATCTTGAACTAAATAGTTGAATTTTCAACTAAAAAATACCCATTTTTAATAATAAATGGAAAAGTTAAACTTTACTTAAAAAATTATTTATCAAACGAATTACAAACGAAATTTACAA
>JAAAKG020115871.1:0-38513 GCA_010014905.2 Druon quercuslanigerum
TGTTTATTAATTTTTTTTTTTAAAACTTATAAAAGTAGTAAAGATAATGTCCGTGAAAACAAATTCATTTTTATTATAAATCAAATTGTTTAATTTGTTAATAATTAATAATTATTTTTAATTTCAGTTAAAGAAGAACTATCGTCCATAGTTATTTTTCTGTTTTTAATAATTACTTTATTTTGTTTATTCATTTTTTTTGTAAAACATACAAAAATAGTAAAGATACTGTCAGTGACAATAAATTTTTATTATAAATCAAACTATTTAATTTACTTAATATCTAAAAACCAATAACTTGATTAAACTGGCATTCTAAGTATTTGAATTAAATTTTTGCTACTCGTTTTGTCGTTGAATTACGCAGAAGTGGCAATAAATAATCATAATCAAGCACTTTTTTATTTTTTTTTATTAAGACGTCAATCGTGATTTTTATAAACAAATTTTTTTATATGGCGTTCCTGAAAATATAAACTTTTTATTTTTTATTAAATAATTTTCTTTTCATGTTAAGTATAATAACTTGAAACAAGATGTAGCTGTTTAATAATAGTTAGGATTTTTTTAACAAATAATTATTTCAATTAATATATGATTAATTGAATATTATAAAAATATGAAATATTTTTTATCAAACAATAATAATAGGAAAATGCCTTCAATGTATTAATAAACAATAACTACTGTTATAAAAAATCGTCGTAGGAAAATTAAGTCGTATTACAAAAATTATGTTCACTAAAGAACAATTTTTGTTGTTATAAACAATTTCACTTTCATCACACTATAAAAAAATTTCTATTTATCTGGATATTTTTTTTATATTAAGGATAATATCATGACGAAAGAGATTACTACGCATCAAGTATTCTTGTAGTTAAAAAAAATTGTTTTCAGAAAATTTATATATTTATTATTTTAGAATGAAGAGAGCTCTTTAATGAAGTAATTAAAGTGTAAATAAACCGATAAATTTTGTACAAAAAAGTAGGAATTTATAAAAAAAAATTATCTATTACAAACAAAATACCGAGAAAAAAAATTTGAAAACAATATTTTGATTCTAAACTTCGGCATGCATTTTCAACTTTAATAAGATAAATAATAAACCATGAACTAAAATAGATAATTGTTAAGTTAGACAAAATTGTCATTGATTTATTTTTTTTAATCGTTAAATTTTGGACGAAATTAATAGATTATCAAGTAATGTAATGAATTTAAAAAAAAAACAATCTTTTAAAATAAAAGCTCAATTTTCCAGCGAATATTTAAATTCTGCACCAAAATAAAATTGTTGAAATTTTAGTAAGAATAAAAAAAAATTTTATCCAAAGAAACTTAATTCATATTATTATTATTTTAATTTATTACCTTATTTTTAAATGAAAGATTTAAACTTCAACAAGACAAAAGTCAAATAACATAATAGAATTTTGAAGCAAAAGTGGTTAATTTCTAACTAAGCTATTTTAAAAAAAGTTTTAAACAAAAAGTTGGATGGTGTACAAAGATTTTTCTTTTAAGAAAGAAGAAAAATGTAAATTAAAGTATTAAATTCACTAGTAGAAAAGACTAATTTTTATAAAAGGGTTGAACTTTCAAACTAAAAATAGAAAAAATATTTTTTAAAAAATTTTTTTTTGTAACAATCGTTTCTTAGACGGATTTTTTATAACCATGTTACTTGTTGTTAACCATAAACTATTTTATGCTAATGTCATCCTTCAGCGGAAAAAATAGGCGTCATTGAGATAAAAGAAAATGATTCAGTATAAGTTTTATCATTAAAAAATGCGATATAAGTGAATTTGTTTAAAACAAAAAATTTTATCTTTATTATTAATCCCTTGTGTCACGAAATTATACTCAAAAAAAGGATGATCAATCCAAAATAAAATGATTTTCTCTAAAATATTCCTTCTTCAAAATATGGCATAAACTTTTTATATTTCATGAAATAATTTTCTTTTCATGTTGAGCATCATAACTTGAAACAAGATTTTTAAGTCAGGTAAAGAATTTTTTAAAAATAAATAAACTCTTAACACAAAAACTCAATTTCAAAACGAATAGTTAAATTTTCTACCAAAATAAAATTAATGAAATTTTAGTAAGAAAAAAATAGTTTTTCACAAAAAAGAAACTAAATTCAATGTATTATTATTTCAACCCAGTACTTCATTTTTTAATGAAAGATTTAAGCTTTAGCAAAACTAAATTCAAACAACATAATGAAATTTTTAAACAAAAGTTATTAATTTCCAACTAAGCTATTTTTGAAAAAGTTTAAAACAAAAGAGTTGGATGCTGTACTAAGATTTTTCTTTTCAGAAGCAAGGAAAATGTAAATTAAATTAATAAATTTACAAGCAGAACAAACTAATTTTTATAAAAGATTTGAATTTTCAACCCGAAAATATGAAAAATATTTGTTAAAAATTTGTATTTCTTATAATGTATTCTTATAAAGATTAATTATAACCATGTTACATGTTGTTAAACATCAATTTTTTATGCTAATGTCATTCTTTAGCAGAAAAAATAGGCTTATTGAGATAAAAAAAGTAATACAGTATACGTTTTATCATTAGGAAGTGCGATGTAAGTGAATTGGTTTATAACAAAAAAATTTTATCTTTATTTTTTATCCCTTGTGTCACGGAATTATACTTAAAAGAAGAGGATCGCTATGCTAAAAGAATTTATTTTTTCAAAAATATTCCTTCTTCAAAATATGGCAGGTAAGAATTTGCTTTTTACAATTATTACTAAAAAATGTATTATTTCCAAAATGTAAAAATGTATTTCTAAAACTTATTTATGAAAAAAATTATCAGTAACAGTACTTGTCAATACTTTTTTTCACTAGGGTTTTTTACAACATTTTGTTAAAGAATGAAAATAATGAATTATTTACCAATTAATTAACTAATGTACAATTAGCATTTCTCTTGTATATCTTGCTCATAATTTTTTTTTACATAATTTACGACGAAATTAATACAAAAAATGCATTCAAACTCAGAAAATTGAGCAAATTTTTGTTCCATCGATTAATTTGTTAATAACACTGAGAGAAATTCGGTAATTAAATCTAAAATAATTTTTTAAAGTGAGTATGTACTAATTTTGCCTTTTTTTAAGAATATACCAATAAACAAAGCTGACAAAAATATGGTGGTTTGTTATTTTAAAACAAAAGAAATATTAATTTAAAAAAAAAGAAGAAAATTATAAACATTCAAAAAAATCCCCCTAAATCTGGTCTGAATTGTATCAATTTTTTTATTTATTTAAAAAAGAGATCACTTACCCAGTAAAAACAAGAATTTCACACTTTCCCTCATATTAAAGAATAGCTAAAGTTTAAAAAAAATTTCTCCATCTGAATATCTAGACAGTGGTGACAGAGAATATTCAAATCGTCACATATCAATATAGTAGAAAAATAGCATGTGCCGGAAACCTACTTTAGTGATTTCTAATCTGGAATTAAGAACAAAAACAGGAAATAGAAGGCAAATATTGAAATTTTTTGTCTTTATTTGTATTAAAACATCTTTTAAGATATAGAGCGATTTTATTTTCAAACAACAAAAATATATAAAAAACATCTACAATGGGGAAATATGTATCTCCATGACTTTTCACGCTATAGAGTTTTCAGAAGTTAATTCAGCAGTGTGCGATAAAACCGATTTTTGTAGTATTTTCGGTGTTCTAATTAAATTATTAAAAAAATAAAAGAAACATTATTAATTTTTATTGCAATGATTTTCATGTTAAACATTAATAGAGGGAAATTGCTATTAACATTCATGAAGATATAAGATTTTGAATCACAGATATTTGTTACTGGAGTCAGTTCTTTTTTTCCTTAATAATAATATTAGCTAAAAAAATATTTTAATTCAAAACAAATTACTATTCTTCTACAGAATTATTATAAAGGAATTATTGTAGTTTTCATTTTTGAATATAGAATTTTTTTTCTCTATGCATTAACAAAAAAATAATTTTAAATAAGCTAGTAAACTCTGTTACAAACAAAAAAGGTTTAATTAACTATTTTAACTATTTATTTTTAACTAAGATACATAAATATACTTCTATGAATCACGTCGTTAAACATTAGGTTAAAAAAATTAATTCTTAGACAAACAAGCAGAAGCCATGCATTTGTAAACCAAAATAAAAAGAACAAATATAAATAAAATTTTTTGAATTTTTAGTCCATATTGATTAAGGCTCTTTATAATATTGTGTTAATAAACAGAGCAAAATAGTATTCATTTTTTAAAAAATATAAAAAAATTTTGGCTTATTTGAGCTCTTAGATTCAGGAAGAGAAAAAGTTTAGTATTTACCAAAAAATATAAATTTGTTGCATTTAAGTTACTAGTGGAATCTACCATTTGAAAAAGATTGGAACTTTGACAAATGTAAGGATTGAAGCCTTGAGATCCATAATATATTGAATTTTTATTATTTTTTCTAATTACAAATTACTTATATTACTTTTATTATACTTAAGAGTACAAGAAGTATTAAATTTCACGTTTACAATAAAAAAGTACTGCGAATGAGCACGATGGCGAGCTCACGTCTCACAGAAAAGAACCTAATCCGCTTTGGCTTCATTTTACAGGAGGAGTGATTGAAGAGGCTATTCAGCACGAGAACTCCATAAGAGGTTCGCACTTCAAATTTAATTAACAATTCGAATTTTTCTCATATGATGACAGTATTTCTTATTATTGAAAAGAAAATAAAAAAACTCGAGGTGCATCTAAACCACTAAAAATCAATTTTTTCGCGGTAATTCCTTTATTTTCGCGGACGGTCGCATATTCAACTTTTAAAGTTCAAAATAAGTCGATTTGTAAATTATGTATTTTGTTAAAAATTCATCCCTTATAGGAATCAATGCAGTCTTATTTTCTGGACAAAGTACGAAAATTTTGGAAGTGGGTTAGTTTTTCATTTCAGAGGGACGAATCTTTTATACAAAACGACAAATGTGCCACAACGAGGTGTAATTATTAAAAAATAAGTTAATGATTCAATCTAGTCGTTAAATTTTCAGAAAAAATTATTAAATTTTCAGAAAACGGGTGAACTTTCAAAAATTTATTTAAAAAAATGAATTTTTAACCCAAGAAGAAAAAGTTTCGGCCACAAATTCATCTTTTTGATAATAAAAAATATTCGAGCTAGCAGGGACAGCAACGAAACCACGATGCTCTCTTTCTAGGACATGAGAATCGAATAAGCGTATGTTTGTAACCAATTCGCCTTTTGACCCTCACCGTGTATTTCAGGTATGTTTGTCATGGGCTTTTATTTTGACACTCATTTGATTCTCTAGTGTCAGAAAGAGAGCTTCGAGGTTTCGTTGCTGTTCGTGCCTGCTCGAATTTTTTTGTTTTTTATAATAATTACTTTTTGCCTTGATAATTGTGCTGCATGAGTGACGAAACGTTTGAGATTCTTGTTTATAAACATTTTTTTATTGTGTTTTGATAATAATACAAATAAAAAAGACGAAAGAAATAAAAAAAGAAGTAAGGGGATTTAGTTAGCTACCTTTTTATTTTTATTTCTACTTTTTTATTTTTGTCAAAAAATAATGTTTTCTTTTTTTTGTAGAAAAATTCATTTATTTATTTAATATTCAGTAGGAACATTAGGTTTTTAAACAAATTTACTCATATGGCATTCCTGAAAATAGACTATTTTTTCGTAGTTTATCTATTTCTTTTTAGTGTAGTCCGATTTTTCTGCCCTGGTATGTATGTTTAACCAAGAAGCTTAATTATTTAAAAAAAAATGAAATAAAAGAAGTTTCATAACTGTTCCAGTTGCTAATTTAGTTTTTCATTGAAATGCAGTATTTACATCAAACGATAGAATTAATAAAAATTAATAAAGATGTTCAAAGAAAAATGAAATGTACCTACTAAAACATATTTGATAGGGCTTCGACTAAGGATTCAAGCCTTGATATTCATAATACATTGACTTTTTATTATTTTTTCACATAAAAAGGTACTTATATTATTTTGATACTAAATATACATACATCATGTTAATAAATTAAATAAAAACTAACAATTCATTAATAAATGAAATGCGTGACGACTTTTCGACAGCTTAACCCGAAGCGAGAAACACACACTAATAAGCACGATAGCGAGCTCACGACACAAAGCAAGGGACCTAAGTCGCATTGGCTTCATTTTAGTAGAGGAGTGATTGAAGAGACGGTCCAATACACGAACTCCATGAAAGCGCCTCTTATTTTCATTTGACTAAAAATTCGAATTTTCCTGATATGTTAACAATATTTCTTATCATTAAAGTGCAAATAACAAACTCAGGATGGATGTCAAAAATTAAAAACAATTTTTTCGCAGCATGTTCTTTCTTTTTGTAAACGGTCGCATATGAACATTATTTTACAGAGATAGACGAGTGGACACAAATTCTTTTTCCTTGTATATGTGATATTGCGGCAGGACTACATACAAGCTACCCACTGGAGTTTCTCTAACTTCTTCATCGTCCAATATTTCAACACGGTGGTTTCGCATGTTTATTTTTGCTCTGAATCTTTTTTGGTGATAATACCTATACAGTCCATGAAAATTCATTTCAAAGTCCAAAAATGCAATGGCTTTATGATCGGGTGTGTACATAACAATTTGTTCATTGAGTGGTGTAGGTAAGAACTTATCAGAAGGGCTTCTCACTCTAGCTACTGTAATCTTAGGAAAAGTGAATTTTCCAAAAAGGAACATCTGATGATCATTATATCTAAAAAAAATCCGAATAAGGTCAATATCTGCAAGGTCATATCCAGTTCCGTCTTCAGAAGGGAGCCTGGTAGGTGGAAGAATGATCCTTTCAGGAAGGTACGTGGCGAAAATGTTCTGGGAAGGAGAATACTTGGGTTTTGGATTTTTACAAAGAGGGACGAGAAAGCAGAGAGGAGGACGATTTTGGACAATGGGTCCGGTGTTATGTGTTTTAGGTGAGGACTCCAGATTGGACTCTGCAATTAAAAATTAGGGATTATATTTTCGTAAGGTCCTTGAGGAAAGACATAATGTGATTTTGAAAATTATTCAGAAAGTCCAGATTTATAATGATTACTAGTATTTCTGTGCGCGCCGCGGTGCGCGCGTATCAATCTTTTTTATTAAAAAAAAATAAATAAATTCTTATATTTTCTATGTTATTTATATTGAACGAATGCTAAAAAATATTAGTTTAAAATAATTATCAGGCATCACTGTATGTATTTTTTATTGAAACTGTAATTAATTGTTTATAATAGAATTCAAACAAATTTCATCTTTTTTGTAGAAAATTAAGTTGAAATATTTTACCCCGAATTAGCTTTTTTGTTAAAAAATTAATTAACACATGATATTAATCAATCACATTTACTATAATTTTGCAACTGACTTTAATATTATTCTTTAGAGAAGGCACTTTGCATTTTAGGAACACAAATTTTATTTATCAATTTAGAAAAATTTTCAAAAAGAGTATCAAGTAATTTATTATATTCTCTTACAGAAATTAAAATATTTAAGTCTTTTGTGTTTAAAAGCATTTTTATTTGTTGTGTTAACCAAATTTCAAAAAAAAAAATATTAACACTTTTTTCTGATAATTTACCATTATTTCCACATCAATAATTGTGTCAAAATATGTGTGCATTAACTTTTACATATTTATAATTATCAGTCCATTACTGTAAATATTTTTATTAAAAAAAGTAGATAAATTCTTAAAAATTAGATAAAAAATTACTTTGAACTTCTTTTTCAAAATTAAACTTTTTGTTTTAAGATTCAATTACTTTGCTCAAAATTCTTTTTCTTTTTTCATTCAAAATTAATTTCCTTAAAAGAAAATTCGATTATACAATTTTATGTTAAAAATTGATATTTTGAATTACAAATTGAATGTTTACAGTAACAAATTTAAAATTTTGATTTTTAGTAGAATATAAATTTTATAATTGAAACTTTATATTTTTTGGTTTAAAATTAGTATTTTTATTGTGAATTTAACTTTCTTGTTAAAGTCCATTTTTTTTAAATTAGTTTTTTCAATGGAAAAATATACTTACATCACTTTATGATAAAAAATTATATGTTTGAATTGAAAAATTTATTATTTGTTTAAAGTTTTGTGGGTTTTTATAAAAATGTTTTATTTTAGTGGAAAAATAATATTCTTGTTTATAATTTTTTTTTATTGCGGATTTAATTATTTTGTTCAAAATTCCTTTTTAGTGGGGAATACCTAATTTCTGTATGGGAAAATAGTAATTAGTTTTTGACAAATTAAAAATAAATTTACAACAAAATAACAAATTTTTAACAAAATCCATAATGTTCTAAAAAGCAATTGATTTTTTAACAAAAAAAAATTTTCACAAAAAAACAAGGAGTTTAAAGAAAATAGTAAAATTTTTAATTAAAAAGATTGTTTTTATACCAAAAAAGATGAATGTTTAATTATAAACTTAATATTCAACGAAAAATAGGAAAGTTTATTTTTTAGATAAAGGAATTAATTTTTTAGGAAAAAAAGTTGAACTATCTGTAAAAAAACACAGCTAAATTGTCTGCAGAAACCGAGAAATTTGTTACTAAATAGTTAAATCTTTAACAAAAACAGATCAATTTTCAACTGAGAAGATTAATTTTCTACCAAAAAAGAAAATTCAAAAAATTGAATTATCAATCAGAAAAGATAAATTTTCAATTTAAAATATCCAATTTTAACTTAAAATGGTATAATGGAATTTTCTTATACAAAAATTAGGTTTTGGCCTACTAAAAAGGAATTTTTAACAAAATAATTGAATCCGCAATGAAAAAAAATAATTCTCAAACAAGATTATTATTTGTCTACTAAAATGAAACATTTTCATAAATGTCCATGAAATTTTAAACAAATAAAAAATTTTTTTTAATTTGAACATATAATTTTTTATCAAAAATGGTGTAGGTATATTTCAACATTGAAAAAATTAATTTAAAAAAATGGTTTTTAGCAAAATAGTTTAATTCATAATCAAAAAACTAATTTTACTAAAAAAATGAAGTTTTAATTATAAAATTTATATTCAACCAAAAATAGGGCAGATAATTTTTTATTTAAAAATTAATTTTCTACCAGAAAGAATGGAATTTTTAATAAAGAAAAAAAGAAATAGCTGACTTCTCTACCAAAAAAGATGAATTCATTATCAAATTTTTTAATTTTTCACTGAAAACAATCGATTTTTAATTTTAAATGTCAACATTAACCAAAAATTTTATAATAGAATTTTCTTTTAAGAAAATTAATTTTTAATGAAACAGATAATTTAAATTTTTTTTGTAAAATACTAATTCATTTATCTAAAAAATAAACTTTCCTATTTTCCGTTGAATATTGAGTTTATAATGGAAACTTTATCGTTTTTGGTATAAAACCAATCTTTTTTTTTTGTTGAAAAATTATATTTTTTTGTTAAAAAATCAATGGCTTTTTAAAACATTACAGATATTATTAAAAATTTGTTATTTTTGATAGAACAATAATATTCTTTGTTGAAAATTCATCTATTTAATTGCGGATTTTATTATTTTGTTACAAATTCATTTTTAATTTGTCCAAAACGAATTACTGTAACATCTTATTCGGTTCTACCTTAACTGGTTGAAAATTGATATTTTAAATTGAAAATTGTATTTTTTTAGCAGATAAATCAATTTTTTTTTTGAAAATTATTATTTTTTTGTAGAAAATTACTCCTCTTGGTTGACAATATATCCTTTTTTCTTATAGATTTAACTATTTCATAACAAATTCTTCTCTTATTGGTAGACAAATTAACTATTTTTTTTGTCTGGAAAATTCCCCTCTTTTTGGTCTAAAATTAATTTTTTATATAAGAACTTAACTACTCTGTATTACTCTGTATTTCTCTGTATGTTATATTCTCTTCACTCTACGAAATTTTTCTGAATTTTCGAATAACTTTTTAATTCTTTGAATTTTTTTTAATTAATTAACAAAATTTGTAATTGTAATTGCTCACAATTTTTTCAAGCCGGTTGTCTTTTTCAAATTTTTGTAAATTATTCTAAATTCTTTATTAACTTTTGAATTCTATGAATTTTTCAAATCTCTGAAATATTTTTTTCGCTTTTTGTACGCTGTGAGTTTTTGAAAATATTGAATAGATATAAATAAGTTTAAACTAACTCGAAGGGTATTCTAATGATTTCAAAGTAATTATAAAATATTTTATCACGAAAATTCAACCAAATTCAGAACATTTTAAAGTGTTCCGAAAATCTAAAAACAATGTTAAAAATTTAGAAGAATTCAGAGTATTAGGAAACATTCAAAGATTTGAGAAGAATTTTAAAATGGCATAATAATTCACAGGGTACAAGAGAATTCACTCACTTCAATCGAATTCAAAAAAGTCAAAAGAATTTACAGAATATAAAAAAAGTTAAAAGTATGCAAAAAAATTCATAGAATTTAAAATATTTCATTGAATTTTTAAGATTTCAGAGAATTTATAAGCAATCAGACACATTAGAAAAATTTCAAAAAATTTCAACAGATATAAGGTAATTAAAAAAAAAGAATACAAACTAATTCATAAAGTTCAAAATATTTGAGAGAATTCAAGAAGTTTAAGAAAATTTTAATATTATTAAACTTAGAATATTTCATGTTGCCTAGAAAATATTTCAAGACAACAAAAAACTTTAAACTTTGTGTAAAATGCCAAATATTTGAAAAAACCAAGATAATTTAATGTGTATTATAATAATTTCAAATGATTAAAAAACATACTTTTAAACCTAATGATATCTTGAAAAAATATTTCCAAGAAATTTTATTAAAAATTTCGAAAAAAAGATTGAAAAATGGTTTAAACCCGGCCCCTTTAATATTTATTTGTAAAACTTACCGCCAAAGCAACCTTCAGAGCAAGTATTTTTACAATCATGAATACAGTACTTTGGATACTTCTTAGTTCTTTCCTAAAAAAGCATAATTAATTTTAATATTAACATTTTTTAATTAAAATTAAGTTTTTAATTTGAAAAAAGGAAAAGGAATACTTTTTTATACTCACATGGCAGTTTTCCAAGCAAAAGCTAATTCTCTTACGCTTAATAGCCTGATCATCGGCAGGAAAAATAGAAGTATTAATTAGATGTATGCAAACACGAATATTTTATATATCGATTATTTTGTAATTTTATTATTAATTATCAAAAAGACGGCTATTCCTTACTGTTATTAAAGCAAAAACTGTATCTGTGGGAGAACAATGTAATTTTTTATTTTATTTTTTATAATATTTTGTATTATAATTAGAATTTGAGAAAAAAGGGAAGACCCACCGAGATGAACTTTTAAGCAATTTTTTAAATTTTATGATGAAGAAAGTTTAAGAAGCTTATTTCTAATCAATAAAAATAAAATTAGTAAACTCACAATATTATCATTGGAAATTGCAAACGACAATAAAGTTGCACCTGCTATAAAAATAAAATATGCATAAATTATTTTAAAGTATTATCTTTAGAATTAAAAATCTCTTGTGACATTTCCACCAAATGTTAAAAAATTTTCAATAATTTTATTATTGTTATTTTTAATCCTCAAATGACAAATATGATTATTGACTTCGAAAAAATTTTTTGATATTAAAAAAAGTTCCAGAGATTCCATATCTCATCCCAATTTGAAAGTTATTTTTGTTTAGGTTGAATCGAATTAAATTCCGAAGAGGAATATCAGGCTTTATTTTTGAAAAAAA
This sequence comes from Druon quercuslanigerum, assembly GCA_010014905.2. Lineage (NCBI taxonomy): Eukaryota > Metazoa > Arthropoda > Insecta > Hymenoptera > Cynipidae > Druon > Druon quercuslanigerum. The sequence goes on from JAAAKG020115871.1 coordinate 11,864, forward strand.
AATTATTTTTTTCTAATTCCAGTTAAAAAATGAGAAACGTCCAAAAGTTTTTTTTATCAGTAATATAAACTTTGTTCTGTTTATTCATTTTTTTGTACACCATATAAAAATAGTAAGGATACTGATCGTGAAAATAAATTTTCATTACTAATTAAATTTTTCAATTTATTTAATAGCTAATAAACTAAACTGAGATTTTTAGTATTTTTATTAAATTAATAGTACTCGTTTTGTCCCTGAATTAAGTAGAAGTAATAATAATTAATCATGACCAAAATCGTGTTTTTTGCAAGCAAATTCACTTATATGGCGTTCCTGAAAATATAACCATTTTATTTTTAATGAAATATTTTTCTTTTCGTATCAAGTATAATAATTTGACACAAGATATTATCATTAAATAATAGTTTATATTTTTGTAAAAAATTTTGCCACAGGACACTCGCTTTTAATAGGGAATTTTACAAATCTTTGGATAGAATATCTCTCCAAGTTCAATTTTAATAAATTCTACAATAATTAGTTGAATTTTTATCTTTTTAATATTTATCTTTCTTATCAATGATACCATTCACTTTAGAATGCATGACTTAACAATCTTTAAGTCTTAAAATTGTATATATTATATAATTTTTTTTACATTTTTAATTTAAATAATTTTACAATGCAGAATTAAAGACGTAAAAAGCAAGAAATTAAAACCGTTAATATTTATTATATTTATGTTATAATATTTATTATGCAACAATCTAATATTTAAACACTAATATTCAGAAGTTCTGAAAACATTTCAAAAATAATTTTATGTTTTAAGAATTAAAAAAAAAACTTGTAGATTTCACAAGACTTGGAAATAGAATGTTAAAGCTCTTCAAGAATATTTTAACTATTTTACATCAAAATAATTTAACTTCTAATTTAAAAAGTGTTCATAGAAAAAATTAGTTGATCAATTTTTAATGTCTCCAGCTCAAAATTGCCTAAAATATTAAACTTAAAAAAAATTTTAATTTCCTTGATTGATTTTTTAAACCAGCGAATTGAAAATAATAACAAGGATATATATTTTTGTAATCGCATCTGAATCCCTAAACTCTACAATTTATAATTTTATAAAAAAAAGTTCAAACTTCTAAATTTTGCTGTTCGTCTCCATTTCATTTAAACGTTTTGAACTGAAAAGTCTTAGAATTTTTTGATTGTATGCCTGTAAATTATAGAGTATGCGAATACGAAATTTTTGAATAAAAAAATTTTCAAACTTCCATTTAAAAAAGTTTTAAATTTAAGAGTTCACTTCGAGTGCTCTGATTTGTCTTTTGCTTTTTATTACTTCATATGAAAATTTTTTTTAACTTTGGGTTCCAATTATTTCATTTTATTGACCCTAAAAAATATTTACGGACCGAGAAAAAAAGAGAAAATGACGGAAAATTTTCTCCTTCGATGAAAATGGCCGTCCTGCTACATGTGCGTACATGCTTAACAATCAGAAATTTGAGAAATTTTTTTTTCAGGTGAAAAAATGTTAGAGTTTACTATGACATTATAAATCCAAATTGCAAAAATACAAAAAGAAATTTTTAAAAGGAAACTCCATGAAATGAATAATATTTGAAAAGAAAAAAATTTACCTAACAACAATCACTATTGTTATAAACAATCATCATAGGCAAATTAATTTGTTTTACTCAATGGATATACACTAAAAAAAAAATTTTGTTGTTGTAAACAATTTTTCTAATACCACACTTTAAAAAAAAATTTTGTAAATGAATTTTCAACCAAAAACATAAATTTTGTACAAACAAGTGGAAATTTAAGAGAAATTAATAAATTACCACCAAAATACTAATATTTGCAAATAAAGAAGTAAAATTTTATTAATAAATTGTTGAGTGAAATATTTAGTAAATATATATATTTTTTGTTGCCTGTCTCCTTATTTATTACAAACGCTTTAACTTTTCTCTTTTTAACAAAAATATAATGCATTAAACTTTTAGTTAAATATATAACATTTTTGGCAGAAAAAGGAAATTTGGAATAAATAATTCAATTTTAAATTTGACTGCATATTTTTTTTTAATCCTTAAATTTTCGACCAAAGAAATGAATTTTCGACTATAGTAGTGAATTTTAAAGAAAATAAAAAAATTCCTAACATAAAGGCTCAATTTTCAAGCGAATAGTTAAATTTTCTACGAAAATAAAATTCATAAAATTTTTAGTAAGAAGACACAATTTCTAAATCATTTATAAATTACCAAAATAATAGTTATATTTGCAAATAAGGAAGTAAAATTTCTTTAATAAATTGTTTAGTTAAATATTGAGTAAAATAATTTTTGTTTGGTCTCTTCATTTATTTATTAGAAACACTTTTACCTTCCTCTTTTAAATAAAAATATAATACATTAAACTTTTAGTTAAATAAATAACTTTTTTGGCAGAAAAAAGAAATTTGGAAAAAATAATTCAATTTTAAATTTAAATGCATAATTTTTTTTTTTAATCCTTAAATTTTTGACCAAAGAAATGAATTTTCCACTAAGGTAGTGAATTTTAAAGAAAATAAAAAAAAACTCCTCACATAAAAGCTCAATTTTCAAGCGAATGGTTAAATTTTCTACAAAAATAAAATTCTTAAAATTTTTAGTAAGAAAACACAATTTATAAATAATTTATAAATTAGCAACATAATAGTAATATTTTCAAATAAAGAATTAAAATTTTCCTAATAAATTGTTTAGTTAAATATTAAGTAAAAAAATATACTTTTTTGTCTGTCTACTTATTTATTACAAACACTTTAACTTTCCCCTTTTTAACAAAAATATAATTCCTTCGACTTTTAGATAATTAATTAATTTTTATGACGGGAAAATGAAATTTTGAAAAAAAATTCAATTTTCAATTTGACTGTATAATTTTTTTAATCCTTAAATTTTCGACCAAAGAAATGAATTTTCCTCTAAGGTAGTGAATTTTAAAGTAAAATAAAAAAAACTCCTAACATAAAAGCTCAATTTTCAAGCGAATGGTTATATTTCCTACAAAAATAAAATTCTTAAAATTGTTAGCAAGAAAACACAATTTATAAATAATTTATAAATTACCAAAATAATAGTTATATTTGCAAATAAGGAAGTAAAGTTTCATTAGTAAATTGTTTAGTTAAATATTGAGTAAAATAATTTTTTTTGGTCTGTCTATTTATTTATTACAAACACTTTTACATTTCCCTTTTTAATAAAAATGTAATACATTAAACTTTTAGTGAAATAAATAACATTTTGACAGAAAAAGGAAATTTGGAATAAATAATTCAATTTTACATTTGACTGCATAATTATTTTTAATCCTTAAATTTTTGACCAAAGAAATGAATTTTCCACTAAGTTAGTGAATTTTAAAGAAAATAAAAAAAACTCCTAACATAAAAGCTCAATTTTCAAGCGAATGTTTAAATTTTCTACAAAAATAAAATTCTTAAAATTTTTAGTAAGAAAACACAATTTATAAATAATTTATAAATTAGCAACATAATAGTAATATTTGCAAATAAAGAATTAAAATTTTCCTAATAAATTGTTCAGTTAAATATTGAGTAAAAAAATATACTTTTTTTGTCCCTCTATTTATTTATTTACAAACACTTATACTTTCCCCTTTTTAACAAAAATATAATACATTCGACTTTAGGTTAAATAATTAATTTTCATAGCAGGAAAAAGAAATTTTGAAAAAATATTTAAATTTTCAATTTGACAGCAAAATTTTGTTATTCCTTAAATTTTCGACCAATGAAATGAATTTTCCACTAAAGTAGTGAATTTTAAAAAAATAAATAAACTCTTATAATAAAAGCTTCAATTTTAAGCAAATAGTTACATTTTCTGCCAAAATAAAGTTCTTAAAATATTTAGTAAGAAAAAACAAATTTTTAAGCAAAAAGAAACAAATTTTTAATTTTTTATCATTTGAACCAAGTACTTTATGTTTAAATGAAAGATTTAAATTTGAACTAAAAAAATTAAAACAAAAGAATATAATTTTTTACAAAAATATTCATTTTTAACCAAGCTATTTTTGACAAAGTTTAAAAAAAGAGTGAAATATAATGCTAAGATTTTTCTTTTTAAAAGGAAGAATTGAAGCAGAATTTTAAGCAGCAAAGACTAATTTTTTATAAAGTAGTTGATTTTTTAACCCGAAAATAGAAAAAAAAAATTTTTTATTTTATATTGCTTAAATTTTTTGTTTGTAGCAATTTTTTATTACCATGGTACTTGTTGTTAAATATAATTATTTTTTTTTATTTTATTCTTTAGAGGAAAAAAGCGTCATTCAGATAATAGTAAATGTTTCAGTAGAAGACAATGAGTTTTATCATTTAGAAGTGCGATATAAGTTAATTTGTTTATAACAAGAAAAATTCATGTTTATTATTCATCCCTTGTATCAAGATATTATACTTTATATGAAAAAAGCCTTTTTGAAATAAAAGGAAATGATTCCGTAGAAAATAAAAAGTTTCATCGTTCAGAAAGGAGATACAGGTGATTTTTTTATTACCTGAATTTAACACAGTAAAAATTATTTGAATAATTAAATAATTAATAATTAACTAATAAACAAGTAAAAATTTTCTTTTAAATTTTGGTCATGAGGAATTATTATTTATGGTGTTTTGTAATTTCTCGACGCATAAAACAAATTAGTTAAATATGTATTTTAAAATTAGCCTCTACCGATCTCTTCATAACTAAAGCAGGTAATAATTTAATAAAAGAAAATTACAAAAATCCGGAAAAAATCACTATAAATCTGGTCTAAAGTGAATCAATGTTATTCATTTTTGCATTTAAAAAAGAGATCACTCACTGATTAAAAACAAGAATTTTACACTTCCTTTCATAATAGAGAATGAATGAATTTGAGCACAACTTTTCTGCATCTGAATATCGAGACAATGGGGAAAGAGGTTACTCAAATTGTCACACATCTTTTAACCGGAAAAATAACAGGTGCCGGAACTATAGGGTGTTTAGAAGCTTAAATATCAGTGTACATTGTTCTCGTGAGTTTACGAAATACCGCTGCTAAGTGCTAAGGATGGATTACCTACGTATGTCTTTATTTGTTCTTTTTTAATTAAAAAAAAAAAAAAACAAATTAAACGATGGAACTTATTTTTGTAACATTTTCGGTGCTCACATTGAATTACTATAATAATTAAAGAATAATAATTATTTCAATTATGCTTATATTAGGAATTGATTGTTGATTGTTGAATTGATAGTTGAGACCGGTCATTATTTTAAAGAACGTAACTTACATGGCATTAATGAACGTAGACAATTTTAAATTACAGATATTTTTTTAGCGGAGTCAGTTGTTTTTCCTAATTAATAATTTTGACACAGAAAACAGTTTCATTCAACAAAAATTATTATAAAAAAGTTATTGCAGTTTTCATTTTTGAACACGGAAGATTGTTCTTTTCTATGAAATGAGTTTTTGTATATTAAGTATGATATTTTCATACAAAATATTGCTATTTATTTGAACTATTATCCATATAGCTGAATTTTCAACCAATCATATTGATAATTAATTAATTTTAATTTCGCTTTATAATAACAAAAATTCATTCCTCAATAATAATAAATATACATGAAATTTATACATAAATAAATTATTTCAAATAAAATTATTGAATAATAAATAAATTGCGACATGATGTTCCGAAAGTTCACTTGAAGCGAAAGACACACGCGAATAAGCACGATGGCGAGCTCACGTGGCACAGAAAGGCACCTAATTTGTATTAGCTACATTTTACAGGAGAATTTGAACTATTTAAATTTAGCAGATATAGGAATAATATTTTGTATTATTAAAGAGCAAGTAAGAAACTTTAAATAAATTATCTTACAGGAATAGTCGAGTGGACGCGAGTTCTTCTTGCTTGAATATGTTATATTGAGGCAGGACTAAGTTTAGGATACCACTGGAATTTCTTTTGTTTCTTCTTCTACCAATGCATCCGCAAAGATTAATCGCATGTTCATTCTCGCCAAGTGTCTATTCCCTTGAATTTAAGTGAAAACTAAATACAGATCAAAAAAGGATGACAGGGAAAACAATTGCTTAGAAAACAAGAGATTTTCCTTTAGAACGGAACAAACACACACACACACACATAATAATAATTTAATTAAATAATTAAATTTATTTTCTAATAGAATGTTTTCTATACTTTAAAATTTCCAGGCCTAATATTTAAGTCATGAAGAACTTCTAAATATTTCCAAAGGTTGGTGAAACCTCACAACCTTAAAACAACCTCACAACCTTGTAGCGCGGAATCCACCATTAAAAAAAGATTGGCTGGAGCTTCCACTAATGATAAGAGCCTTGAAATCCATAATACATTGACTTTTTATTATTGTCTCTTATTAAAAGTTAAACATATCAATTTGATTCCACTTTTAAATAATAAAAGCATTTTAATTTCGCTTTACAATAATAAAAATTATTTCAGTAATAATAAATATATATGAATTATATTCATGAATAAATTATTAAAATTAAAATTATTGAATAATAAATAAATTGTGACATGATGTTCCGACAGTTCACTTGAAGCGAAAGACACACGCGAATAAGCACGATGGCGAGCTCACGTGGCACCGAAAGGGACCTAATTCGCATTAGGAACATTTTAAGGGAGAATTCAAACAATCCGAATTTAACTGATATAAGAATAAAATTTTTTATTTTAAGAAGATCATGTAAGAAACTTTTAAAAAATCAACTTACAGGGATAGTCGAGTAGACGCAAGTTGTTCTTGCTTCAATATGTGATATTGTGGCAGGACTAAGTTTAGGATACCCAATGGCACTTATTTGGTTTCTTCTTTCTCAAATGAAGTAATAATAATTCATTACTAAAAATTTAAGGAGGTCAGTTGAGAAAGTTATCACAAATTTCACTTATATAGCATTTTTTATCATTTTCTTCCACATATCGTATAACTGTAACTTGTCACAAGATATTGCCATTTAATAATAGTTGATATTGCCTTAAACAGTTTGGACAAACAAATTAATAATTATATTATTAAATTAGTACAATTAGAATATAGCGGTTTTATTCAGCAAAAATTACCATTTTTATAAACAATCTTCTAAACAATTTCATTCTTATCATAGTTATAAGAAAAAAATTATATTCTTATGGATCCTTTTCTTAAATCAAGTATAAGATTGTGACAGAAAAGAGTATCACACAACCAGGATTCTCGTAATTATCAAAAATTGGTGAAAGCAAATTTAAATATTTATTATTTTAGAATACAGGTTTTTTAACGAAGTAGTTGAACTTTTAACAAAAAAGATACATTTCTCACCAAAAAATGCGAATTTGAAAACAATCATGAATTATCATCAAGGTATGAATATAAAATATCTTTATTATTTACAAATTTACATATATAGCATTCCTGAAATTAGAAAATTTTGTATCGGAGACATTTTTTCTTTTTAGTGTATTAAGTTTTTTTTACAGTGGTGAGTAATTTCGACACAGACAATAGTTTCGTTTAACAAAAATTAATGTTATTGAATAGAATTATTATAAAGCAATTATTTCATTTTTTAGTCTTCAACATAAAAGATTGTTTTCCTCTGATAAGTCACTTTTTTATTTAAATTATAATATTTTATACGAAATATAGCAAAAATGAATTCAAACCAAATCCATTACTTTTCCACCTGATAATTTAATTTTTCGTTAAAATGGATTATTTGCATCCAAAGAATGACGTATTATATTATTAGTCTAAAAACATTAAAATTTTTCAGACTAAAACATGAACATAATTTAACTAAAATAGAATAGTTTATTTTTTAATTAAACGAAAAATTCTTTAAAAAATATTTCAAAGAAATCGTTAAATTTTCATCAAAAAAAGAAATTTTTATCTAGAATGATAAATCATAAACAAAAAATTAATTTTCAACAAAATACTTAAATCTTCAACAACCGCAAAGTTAAGTTTTAACCAATTTGTTAAACTTTAAACTGAAAGGCTTATTATTAACTAAGAAATATCAATTTACTTCCAAGAAGAATGTAGTTAAATATTTCGTTGACAAAAATTAATTTTTAAACAAAAAATAGCCACAAAGAGAACAAAAATCTCTCCTTTAATATTTTTTGATCCAATAGCAATAAACGCGTAATCTAAAGACAAAATAAAAAAATAAAATTAATTGCTAAGAAAGAAAAAGAAAGAAAAATATATAATTAAATCTCTTAAGGTTTTGTAGCTGATATTTTAATTTCTATGAAGCGAGTTAGAGGTAAATAAACTGTAATGATTAATTTTTAACGTAGAGATTCATTTAAAATAAACTCTTGCCCAAATGTTAAAAAATGGATAAAGTTTAAAAAAACATTTCTGCTTCTGAAAATCAAGAGAATATTAAAAAAGACTACTGAAATTTTAAAATATATTTATGATAAAAACAAGAAATATGAGATTGCAAATTATAATATTTGTCTTCATTTTTGTTGACATTCTTTTTTTTGGAAACATAATAATAAAATGCAATCTTTGGCTTTTTCTGGTGTTTGTGAGTTTACAATTATTTGTAGGACCGCAATTTAAAAAGCTCCAGAAAATCGTGGAAAAACGATCGAAAATACTGTTTAAGCTATTTTAAACCTTCCGTCCTTTTAATTCTCTCCACCTGTTAAGTTTTTGTTGGCTGGTGCTGAAAATTCGATAACGATCATGGTTCATTTCTTGAAGTCAAGGAGAACTATGCCAGGCTTAGAGTGCGCAACAGAAACCATTATCGAGCATATGAAGTCACAGATGGAACTTCCAAGCATTTTTAAGTTTAATAAGACCTTAGAAGCCTGAAATGTGGATAATAACTATCCAAAGTTTTAAAAAATCGCAAATTCAAATGTCTGGTGTTACTGAATTCAGAATAGAATGAACCTCTGAGAATATTGGGTAAATATCGACTAAATATTCAAGCATTAATGTCTATAATACATTCACTTTTTATTAATATTTCTAATTACAAATTACGTATGTCATTTTGATTCTACATTAGACTACAAATAACAATATAATTATGTAATAAACAAATTTAAATTAGTTAAAATATTATTATTAAATCTTTATCAGGTTCCACGAAATATGTACATTAACTTGGAGGGGTATACGATCGAAAAGATGCTCCTTGTCGGTATATATGATAATTTGACTGAACACAATGTATGCTGCCCACTGGAATTTGTTTGGCTTCTTCGTTGCTTAATGGTATAACAAGGTGTGTTCTCATATTTAATCTCACCCGGGTTCTTTTACCTTTAATATACATGTACAATCCAAAAAAAGCCCTGTTAGTATTCACCATTGCAAAGACTTCGCTATTGGAAAATAGAACAATTTGTTTATTGATTGGAACAGGGTAAAGTGCATTAGATGTTGTTTTTAATTTAGCTATTGTATCGGGAGGAAAAGTGAACGTTCCAAATTGGAATATCCGGTGCTTATTAGCGTAGCAAAAAAGCCTAATTATTTCCATTTCCGCAAGTTCATATCCATTTATGTGATTAGAAGGCAGTTTGTCGGGTGGAATAATAATCCTGTCAGGAGGAATCACGGCAAGAGGATGCTTGGCAGAAGGAGACCTTACTCTGGAACTCCCAACAGGAGACCTGGACCTGCACCTCGCAGGAGGGGGAGACATGGGAGGAGTACGATTTAGGTCAATATGTTTCCTGTTAACTGGAGATTCAAAACTTAATTCTGCAACAAGAAAGAGGGGATTAACTTTTTCCACACTCATTCAGGAAAAAGATAATTTTTTTAAATGTTTCGCTAATTTGTGCGAATTTCTTGTAAGGAAGTTAGAATCTTCATCGTAAAAAAATAAGATTTTCAGGTATGGCTGTGCAGCAACCTTCTTCCTTATTGGTTATTGAGTCTGCATCCCGCTTGTCGAACAATCAACTATAGTCGGCATCTAAAGATACGAGACTTTCGGGATTCGGGAACTCCAAAGATACGACCGTCGAAGATTCTCCCACTCCTGCGACGTTTAGATTTCGGGGGTAATGAGTGAGGACTTACACCAGCCTATTACGCGTAGGAGCGAGTCGAATGCAAGGCAGCGCGCAATTGCGCGTGCATGAAACTCAAATAGGGCAGGCGTAGAAGGGGGAAATTCCGTTCGCTCATTTGCAGCCGGGCGCTCGTATCTGTGGAACGGTCGCATCTTTGGATCTTATATCTTTGGAGTTCGAGTGTATTCACATTTACAACAAAAAAAAATTCCTTAACAGCAGAAGCTACATTCCTTCAAAAAAGCTTATAGTGTCTAAAAATGGCTGATGTACAAACTAGTTTTTAATTTTGTAGCTACGACTTTAAGTCACATGATTTTTATGTTGTAAGATGAGCTACTTTATTATTTAGTATTAACTATACACCTTAATTTTTTTTGCATTCTCGAAAATGATAATGAAAATATATAATTAATGAAATGAATGAAAATATATTGCATTTGATGTACTTTTGAGGATCGGATGTTTAATATTGTTTTTTAGAAATCTTAATGACAATAATTCAAAAAATAGTTTCTTGATTAATCTTTAAAATTTTGGGATACTTATTTATTTAATCTAAAAGCGAAAAAAAATCTTGATCCCTCTAATATATAGACGAGAAACCAAGTTTTGATATATTCTTTACCTGAATATCAGATTTTTAATTAAAAATCATAAAGATTTGTTATTATTACAGAATACTTACGAACAGACTTGAGAAATAACGAAATTGCGAAGAGCTGAGTACAAATAAACATTCTCATTTTGCTTCACATCACTAACTGATTTTGAAAGAGTTATATGCCCCGTAACGAATAAAATGTTGGATTTGATTCACTTGTCTATACAAGTGTTAGCTATTATCTCATTGTTAACAAGAATTAATTAATTTTTTTAGTCAGTCTTGTTGATAAAAAATAATTAATCTCTATTTATTTTCCTTGAAAATGGTATAGTGTTGATTAAACCAGATTTATTTGTGACAATTGACAACGAACTAAGGTTTTTTTAATCAAGAGTTTACAAAGAGTATTTCAAGCCTTATCTTGTCTGCTCCCTATCCTCTTAGTATGACAAGAGATTTATGTTGAAATATTTTCCTCTCTACGACATAGAATATATTCCATTCAACAAGTTATGAAATATAACAACATTTATCAAAATCTTTTCACATTTTTAAGAAATATTTCAGCAGCAAGGTCCTTGGGCTGAATATGATTGATAAAATTAATACATAATTAAACATTCTCAAAAATTCTTCATCAAAAACGACTTCTGCGGTAAAGGAAAATCTCAGAGCTATAGAATTTAAAAAAGTAAAAAAAAAACCTAGTAACGCACTATGTCAAAAACAGTCAAGAAAAGAACACTCTGAAAGATTTTTTAAATAAAACGTTTTTCTGAAAACATGATTTCTTTCGCTGCGCTGGGAATCGAATCACATGACTTTAGATTCCCAGTCGGTTGTTTTTCCATTAAGCTACTAGAGAGAACGAGAGAAGAATCCTTTTTCAGAAATACACGTATTATTATTCCAGATTTTAAAAATTAAATTTTTTAAAGAATCTATATTATTATTAAGGTATAACAGAATTTCTTAATGTCTTTACAGACTAGATGAAGCTATGAATTAAAAATTATTTTAATTCCATTTTTTTCTGGAAAAAGATCTTGTCATTCAGTCCACTGGAAAACATTTGAAAAAATGTAAATCATAGCATCATCTAGTTTGTAAGGACGTTAGGAAATTCCATTATTTTTTTATGATAATACAGATTCCTTGACAATTTTTATTTGTAAGAACTGAAAAATAATGCGTGCATTTCTAAAAAAAAGGATTCCTAGCGAAATTAAAAATTTTGTCGTTCGATTTCCAGCGTAGAGAAAGGAGATATTTTTTAGAAAAAAAGATTATCATAAGAAGTCATGCGAGTATATTTTCTTTTAATAAGACTTAAGATAAATAAATAGAATTTTGGGAACAGCGATACAAGAGAAAAAAGAAGAATGAATGGAAACAAGTTCTCCAAATAAAAAAAGAAAATTTTGGAAAAATAAAGGAGGTCATAATAACTTTTGATTTAACAACAGTTTTCGCCTAAATTGTATCTACGTATTTCCATAGAACCAGTTTACCTGAGAATGTGTATTTTTGGTTTATATTTTGAAAATAACATTGAAAATGAACAAGTTAAATTTCTGAAAAAATGACATAACTTGCAATAAAATCTCCAATGACAAAAATTTTGTTAAAGGAAATTTGCCCTGTTTTTTAATAATAAAAGAAGACCAATGCATATTATGAATTTCATTAATAATAATGTATTTAAATTGAACAGATAATCGTAATAAAAATGTTTTTATATAAGCACAAGAAGTTTTAACAAAAGAGAATTCACAATCACTTAATACTTTTAAATCACTTTTTTTATTCGTAGAAAGACTTTCAAGAGCCTATGCCAAATTTTTTTGAAAAATACGTAGTTACTCCGCTTACTGCTGGGCCATACCAAAATTACTACTGCCTCGATTCTTTTTCTGCGTTGAGGAAAAGGGGCTAGATTTCGTATTTTTACCCACCTCGCGGAGTGGTTTGATAAAATCGCTACTTGACAGAACGGTTAGATTTTTTTTATTTGTAAAAATCTATTGTATAATGAAAATATTGAATTTTTCTTTTGCAAACGACACAAGGTACAAAGGAAATAAAAGGGCATATGTTGGTGAGCTGAAACAGAGCTAAAAGTTAAGCCTTAATCATTTTTTCATGCGCAGCGTAATTTTTGTTTTATTCTTTATAAAAAAACATTAAAAATAAAATCGAATTTTGACGATGGCGTTTGGTTGTCTGTCAGTTCATTCGGGAAATTGGATAACTCTCCAAAAAATAAACGGATCAAATCGGCCTTTCGCACATTTTTTAAGGTCCTAAAAGAAAAAAAAATTCATGAAACTGCATTCCTCGACCAACGGTTATGGTTTTATCCATCGGAAATGCTAAACAAAAATAGAATAATCCAGTTTTACGAAAAAGGATTACAGATACGTGAAAAAATGTTAAAATTGAAGATAAAGCTTTTTAAAATATCTACGATTTTTACTTTAACCTTTTTCGATAGAAATGCTTTTTGCCTCTTAATCTAATGCATAAAAAAGTCATAAGTCGAAAATGCTCATTTTAATCCAAACGACGAGAGACGTCTCGGCAAATGAATTAATATACATGTCACATTATTGATTAAAGAGAATAACTTTCAACTAATACACTTATAAAACGAATCTTTAAAGCAAATAATGAAACTTTAGCAACGAAAGAGTATTTTTTTTAAACAATAGGAACACAAAATAGTGAAGAATACAGTTTTACTTTTAACGAAAATAAATATTCAACAAAGTTGTTTAAATTTTATCTGAGTAACAGAGATTTTGCTTTGAAAATAAAGTCGATTTTTGCTGCCACTTTTTAGTTACTTTTTATATTTTAATAAGTTTTAGTTACTTTTATATTTTAATAAAGAAATTCAATAGTAAAATTTAATAATTAGTAACATTTTCAAAAATTTTAAACTTCCTATGTCTAATTTTTAAAACTTATGATGCTCTAAACAATATTCAAAGTTTCATAAAATCTTAGAAACCTTGAAAATAAAAAAAAACAATTAGCTAAGGCTTGGAAAAGCCACCGACGATTCGAATTTCTGGCTTCTGAGAGTGTACCGCAAACTTTACATTCTAAAAAAGATAGTCTGGGGCAAAAAACAAAGATTGAAGTCTTGAGATTCATATTGCATTAGCTTTTTATTATTATTCCCAATTCCAATTTAGTATATCATTTGGATTCTACTTTAGGTTACAAACAATATTATATTTTAGTATTGCATTTAAACAAAATCAAATCAGTGATAAGAATAATAATTATCAAAATATAAATAGTAAGAATTAAGGAGCCTTGATGGCTTAGTTTTTTTGGCGATTGATATTCAAGTTAGATAACCAGGGTTGGATCCCTGAGCCGATATCTTTGGAAATTCGTAAAAAACTGTTAGTTGCCGAAATGTTGTCAGAATATCACATTTTAATTTTAAGCTTAAAAAAATTAAATCATTCATAATAATAATAATAAGACATGTTGAGCAGTAAAAATCGTAAGCCTGTGACAACATTAACAGAATTTTATAGCAACACTATCATGCACCCTAACGTGCACCTGATTACAACTCAGTCCGTCAATGATGGGGTAAAAATCAGGCTTTTTCCAATATGTCGGGACACCATTGCTCTCATCGGGTCACTGATTGCATTATAAATGCATCCGTGACTGATATATACCGGGGACGGCACTGTGCAAAACTATACCAAATATATGAAAATCCAACTTTAAACAAAAATGCCTTCGGCATGTTGGGAAGTACCCATGTTAGACCTGTGACAGCATTCTAATAAAAATAATAATAACAACCAGGCCTCAGCGGAGTCCTTGAGTATCAGGGTAGAAACCAGAGAGGAATTAGAAGCGCAATACAGGCTACAAGCCATCTACATCTACCACCAGAAAACGTTAGACCAACGTGAAGTTCGTAAAGAGGAGACCAATATTTGGCTCAAAAGTGTATCCTGTTTCCAGAAATGAAAAGCTTTGTCATTGTGATTTAGGATAGGGTTATCAGCAGCAGAAATGATCGCAGACAAGTCTTAAAGAAAGAGTTTGTTGACCAGTGCTGATTATGTAGAAGTAACAACGAATCCTTCAAGTACATTACTGACGGTTGTCGCATATTGACTCAAAAAGAATATAATTACAGACAAAATAATTTGGCGGGAATTATACATCAACACCTTGTCCTAAACCCGATATGGCAAACGAATATTTATTCTTATATTGATCCGACATTAACATTACTTGTTCACTACACAAAAATTTGCAGAAAACTTATGCAACAAAGATTCATCAGCTCTAAAAAGGAGTAAAGACAGAATGAAGAATTTAAAATATGCCTCTGTTTATCCTTTTTTAATTTCGGCTACAGGCAATGTGCAAGCAAGAAGCGATGGACATCTTGAACATGAAGAATTCAGTAGGGTACTGGTAGCACCTTAGATGGTACTTTTACTAAATAATTCGCGATCTCTGTGTAAGGTCAGCGGCAGGAAAAAATAAACTACAACTAACAATATACTCCTAATCTTGCACATACAATATTATCTCAAAAGGTTTCGAATATCGTAATAAATTAAATTATAGCTTCCTCTTGTCGTCAGTCGCTTAACTTTGACTGGGGCTATAATGAAGAACCGGGCATCTCGAATAAGAGATGTGTTTTTTAAGGAGATTCTCAGAGTTCGATACTTTTCTGATTCTTCTATTGTTTCTATCTATTGTGCTCCCAGGTAAAAGCTTTGGATATCTATGTATCCCACCGAACAGAAGAGAATTTATGGTCAACCACCTTATCTACATTGACGAACTGAAACTATTTCCTTTTTGATCTAGAAACTTAAAATCCTTGTCGCGCTGATAAATAGGTACTTTGAATCAATTGGTTTAAACCTTGGACTGGACAAGTATGGCTGTGTCCATCTACACAAAGCAAGACTAGAAACTGAATCATCGCGTGAAGTTTAGAATTTTCAACTTATAGGTAGAAATACTATTCAACAGTTGGGTATGTTAAAAACGGCCCTTTTTAAATGGTGTGACCAAATTCTTAAAAAAAATTGGGCTTCTCAATTAACTGGGAACAATAACATTCAGGCAACCAATATTCCGGCTGTTCCTAGACTGCTCTACATTGTAGTCGATTGTACTCATCATGCCAGATTACCCGTGCCTCGCAGGGTGTTCCATAATTCACGCAAGATTTGAGTTTGCCGCCATTTTACGGTAAATTGTTGCCAACAAAAAGATAGAAAAACAGTTGACAGCAGACAGTTTCGGTCTAGTAAAAATTAAGGCACTGCACGAAAGAACAACGTGTTTTTCGTATAAAATATGTTAAAATATTGATTTAACTTTGTGAACTTTGAAGAGAGTAATGCAAAAATTCAAAAGGCTGGATTTATTGGGGATGATAAACAACCTGATAGCCCAATGACAAGGCTTTCAAATGATAATATCGAACAATTGCTTTAAAGTGTTAGTAAAAGTCCAGGAACATCGATTCGGCGTCGTGAACAAGAATTGCAATTTTCAAGAAGCTCTCTACAGCTCATCCACACTGAAGATCTGCTTCTTCATTATGACAAAGTTTAATTAATACAAGAACTAAATCCTAATGACCATGTACGACAAAGACCGTTTATTAATTGGATTATTGAAAAACAAAAATTGAATGCTGATTTTCCGAGCAAAATCATCATAAGCGGATTTTGGACTGGAGACGTCATTAGAGCATACTTTTTCGAAAATAAGAATGGTGAAGCTGTTAATCTTACTGGTGTTGGATATGGTGACATGATAACTAAGTTCTTTCTGCTTAAATTAGATTATATTGATGGGGTGTATACGTCATTTCAAAAAGATGGTGCAACATGCAATTGAGCCCATTAAACAAGCCGAAGAATGCAGAAGCATCAGGTAAAATTCGAAAAAAAAATAAACCAGTAAGGAACTTAATGTATATTAAATGTATAATAGTTTAGTCTTCCTCAGATTGACCGGAGAGAGGTTGCTCAGAAAAAATGTAGGTCGTTTGTTGGGTCGCATTGAGCTTCACAGATCTTGCGTGCTGTAACTACTCACTGGAACGTCTGAGGGGAAAAAGAGTAGGTAGGTTCGGTGAGCCTTCCAGAGTCAGGAAGCTACAGGAAATAGTGGAGCGAACCACCATCTTACATAGGGGAAGGGGTAATGTACAGGGTTAACAGGCTACACTAAGGTATGAAAGCTTAATTTTTTATCCAACGCAACAAGATTTTGGCTTGCCATTGTCAAAGTCAGTCCGTACAGAACTAGATGCAAAGGGTTGTTCTTTTAGGATCATTTCAGTTAGTCCGTTAAGATTTTTAATCATAACATTCCACAAAGATTGGTAGCTCTATAAAAAGTATCCAGAAGTGGAACCTTTATCTTCAACTGTCCAACACGTTCTGGCTGCTTAGGAATCGGCTGCTGCAAATAGCTATGATCGTAGCTTTCAGTGCCTATAACTTCTGACAATAAGATGGTTGCTCTAAGCAAGCATCCAGATGCGGCTCTTGTCACCATCAGCACACGCGGCCTTTGTGTCAGGATAGCAGCAGTAAAAGAGAAAATCCAAACAACAACATGTTTATAATCTCGTAACTACAACATAATTTTAAAATACTTTAAACATCGTAAATAATCAACTTATAACATCCTCATCTCATTAGTAACTCGACTTAGTCTGTAGTTATGATGAAAACCCGGTTTCATCCAAGAACAAGTTAAATACATAAATAAATAACAATAAATAAGCATTAGGATAGCATGCAGAGTCGACTGTTGTCACTTCCAGCGCTCGCTGCCGCTGTGTAAGGATACCAGTGGTAAAAGACCAAAACCAAACAACACGATGCTCCTAATTTTGTAGCTAAAACACCATAGCAAGAGATTTCAAACATCTTAATAATTTAACTTATAAGATCCTCATCTCAGCAGTCAATTGACTTAGCCCGTGACTATGATAATAAATTGGATTAACCCGAGGTCAAGTTAAAACGAATAATTATAGATCATCATGGTCCATGAAATATGTACATAAAGTTACAGAGATAGATGAGTAGACACGGGGTCTATCTTGACTATCGTATAACTATCCCGGACTCCATGGATGTTATTTACTAGAATTTCTGCGCATTCATCGCATCTTGAGACTAAGTTATCGTCTACATTTATTTTTATCCGGGTTCTTCTGCCTTTAACATACTTGTACAATCCAGACAAACCCTGCATAGTATTTAATATTGCATAGGCTTGCCGATCGGGTGTAAGCATAACAATTTGTGGATTAAGTGGCACATCATAAAGATGACCTCCTTTGCCCAACAATTTAGCTTCAGTATCCTTAAGAAAAGTATATATTTCATAAGCGAATATCCGATTTTTATTTGTATGGCATCTTAACCGAATTAAATGCAAGTCTGAAAGTGGATATCCACGGTCGTTATTAGCAGGCAGACAGGTAGGTTGAAGACTGATCCGCTCAGGTGGAATCTCGGCAAAAGGATTAGAGGTAAGAGAATTCTCAGCAGAAACATATGTGGATCTGGAAACCTCATGAGGATCATGGCCGGGATGAGGAGGATGATTTAGGTCAATAAGCTCCCTTCTAGTTGAGGTCTGCGAACTGGAATCTGCAAAAATAATTGATAACCACAAATTTTCTCAGATCTGTTAGGGAAGTCAGAATGTCACTTAAAAAACTTTAAAAATTCTAGAAGCAGTTATATGAAATTCCAAGTTTACTAGCCGGGCCCTATATGAAAACAATATTATTTTTCTTCAAAATTTTATAATTTAATTTGTTGGAATTTCTGATACCAGAATTAAAATTGTTATCCTAGAGGAAGTAGGATTTTTGTAGAGCTGTTTAGTGAAATATTTCTCCATAATCTAAATTAGGGGCCCAAGTTCTATAACGCGCTATCCGTAAAATATAATTGGCAAATGGCTTTTATCAATGTTCAAAGACCATTTGAGTCCAAAAAATAGGTTTTCGTGAATTTGTTTTTATGTGTGTCTGTGACTCTGTAGCTTTTTAGTCTTTCAGAATGAAAACTTTTGAAAGAATTGCGAAACTAGATTGGTTTTTCGTTTACTCTGTTAGTGTCCTATGCAGTACAGTTATTCGTAATAATTGAAATAAAGAACAGTTATCCTAATAGCTTTTTTGATAAACAAAAACTACAATAGTTGTACACCCTACAATATTTATAAGAACAAACGAAAATTTTTATTTTAAGACAAATAATCTACGATATAAAAAAGTCAAGGCAAGTAAAAAAATTGTGATAGTTCTAAATAAAAAATTCCAATTTCAACCGCACAAAAAAATATAAAATTCCATATGGCGGTCAAACTATCCAAGATGCAACACATGGTGACAAAATAAAAATTAAGCACTTAAAAAGGGTCTTGAAGTTTGTCACAAATAACTTTTTGATAGGATGAGTCAGTTTCATTTTATTCGTAAATGAAAAACATTTTAGTAAATAAAATTAACTTTTTGGCCAAGCGACACAATCTATATTAAAAATTAAAAAAATTAATTTAAAAAACGCGAATTGCCAGAAAAAAGATTATTAAAAAAATTGTACACCAAAAATAGATATATTAATTTGTTTCCTATCATTGTTTGGTGAAAGCGCAGTTTTTGTATTTTTTGATGCAAAATTAGGAGCAAATATAAAAGCAATCATAAAAAATAAAATGTGTGCTTTATTTTGTAATATCTAAATAAACAATACCCAGGCGATACGGACGATGTGGAAAGATACGTGATGCGAATGTGTTAGTGAAGAACAAAAGGGGCTTTAACAAAAGAGAATTGACAATCATCAAACATCTTTAAAATGATGTCAACAAATGATGCCCTGAAAACTTTTTGGTTTAGAATTAACCTTGATTGGTTACAAATTCTACTGTTAAGTGGAAAAATTAATTATTTTGTGAAAAATGAAAATATTTCGTTACAAAGTCGCATTTTTGGTAAACAGTCAACTATTACGTTTCAATTTTAAGTTCTTTGATGATAATCCTTTATTTCTGCTTTAAGATTACATATTTTATTCATAATAATAATTTGTTTTTAACTGAAGAGGTAACTAGTCCATTTTTGATTGTAAATAATACTTTTCTATTTCACTATTAAAAAACTTTGTTAAAAACATCATGATTTTTATTACCAGTTGGTTTTTTATCTTGCAAATGTACCTCTCTTCTTTATGGCAGACTTGCCATTTTTAAATTAAATTATTTCTTTATGGTTAAAATTTAAGAAATTAGAACATTTGAATTCTTATTTAGGAAGGGCGAATCGTTTATTTAAAAAAATAAATGTTTCACAACTCACATGCATAGTTATAAAAATAATTATATTTGTGAACTAGTATTAAATTTTTTAATAAAGTATTCCAAATTTAAATAAAATTTCAATAATGCGAAAAAATGTATTTAAACAATGTTTTACCCCCACCAACTTTACTGCTTAATCCTACACCATTCAATATATGGTTATCATACCTGTAAATTTATTATAAATTAAATTAATAGTCTTATAAAAAAAGAAAATGTACCACTGAATTTATTTCAAAAATAACCCCAGGAATCTTTATTTCACTAAACAATTATTTTTTCCAAAAATTATAATGTTTAAAGATTTTAGGAATTTAGTTAACGATAATAGAAAATAAATAAAACGTAAATACTGAAATATAACATACTATGAAGCATAAAAAATCTCAATAATGCAAGAAAATTATTTTAAATTATTTTATGTAATCCAACCCCTTAATTTATTTATCTGTAAAACTTACCCCCAAAGCAACCTGACCCGCAAGTGTTTCGGCCACCATGAATACATTCTAGTAAGCGGCTTCTTTTTGACTAGAAGTGCATAATTTATTTTATATTTGAAGTTTTTTTTCTAAAAGTTAGGTTTGTAATAAGCAAAAAGAATTGAAAGAAAATTTTTATATACTCACACTGCCGCTTTCCAAACAGAAACTAAGTCCCCTCTTAAGCTTAACGCCCTGCTTACCCTCCTGGTCATCGTCAGGAAGAACATTAGTATGGATTAAATTTGAGTAAGCGTGCATATTGTAAATATTAATTATTTTATAATTTTACTATTTATCATAAAAATTTAAAAAGAATGAAATAAAATTTTGAAAAAAAAAAATTTAAACTCACCTCGGCAGGAGCGGAAATCAAGAAACGCAATAAAGTTGCAAATACTATAAAAATAAAATAAACAAATATTATTTCGCGGTATTATCTTCAGATTAGGAATTTACTACTACTTTTTTAGAACATTTTAAAAATTTATAACTAATCATAATATTTCTATTTTTAATTACTGATCTACGGATATAATTAATGATTTTGAAAATCGAAGAATAAAACTTCGTCCTGATTTTATATAATAGAAGGATCAATCTTACTGGTATAAAAAAACGAAATATATAGGTATTAAAAAATTCCAGATGTCCAGCATTCGAACGGATTAAACATTTTTTTGAATTCTTATTTAAATCAAAAAGTATTAGTTTTATGTAAAATTTTTCTTTGTCGGTTTTTATCAAATACATATGTTTTGAGATAACCCGAGATAGAAAAAAACATTTTTACAAATGTGTATGTCTCTAGTTGATTTGGTAAAAAATTTATGTACCTTTTTTTTAAAAACTCTAAGTACGGCTATTTATAGTACTCGGAAATGCAAACAATTTATTTTTATGACTTTTTTTGATAAAAGAAAAATGATCAGACTTATGGCATTTTGAAGTAAAAAAAAAATACATTTCATGCTAAATATTTTTGCTTTTCTGTTTTTTTTCTAGTTTTAGTTTCACTTTTTCTTAACAATGTTCATTTATTTAATTTTATAATATTTTTTTTTTTTTTTATTTAAATTTATATTCGTTTTAAAAATCTATAAGAAAATTCAATGTTATGAAAAGTTGCTTTGCAGTATCCAGTCCTAACTTACTTTCTTCAATTTATTTTATTCTATTTTTTTAAATTTCTTTTTGAAGATTTTGATTTCTAGATTTTTAGCTTCTGCAGCTTTTAAAGATTTCTTTTTTAATTCAATTTTTTAAATTATTTTTTCATATCTTTTCACTTGAGATATCATAAGAATATTTATTTTTAAAAATCTGACAAATCATTCAATTTTTTAAAATTATTGTATTATTTATTATTGAATTATCACTATTTGAAAAAAAAGAAAATTTTTCTAGAAAAGTGAAGAAATAATTTCTTTCTTTTCTAGACAAAAATAAAAAATGGGAAAGAAAAATGAGAAGGTAAACAAAAAAAATCCCATTTCTTCTCCTTTTATTTCTTTTATTTTTTCTGTTTTTATTTGTGACAAATAACAAAAACCAAATTTCTTCTTTTATATTTTCTTCCAAAAAAAGAAATTTTTTTCTTCTCTATTTCAGGAAATTTATTATCTTTTTTAAAATTGCAATATAAATATTTTATATTGCAATGTGATTTTTTTACTTTTTCTTGGGCAATCTTCGTGAATCTAATAAAATAATTATCCAAAAGAAAATTGTATGCTTTCAACTTTTTGTATCAATTTTTATGCATAGAATAAAATAATTTTCTGATAGAAAATTTTCAACTTTCTACTTATTTTATTTGCGCTGATTTTTTTTTAGGCAACTTGTGGACACGGAATAAAATAATTTCTTTAAAAAATTGTTCAAACTTGCAACTTTTCTATTTTTATTTACTTTTTTGATTTCTGCGGTATTAATTGGGGTTTTCAACAGTCGAAATGGAGATTTAATTTTTGAAATTTTGTTTTGAAGTAAATAAATTATTGTAAAATTTTTTAAAGATAATTTTAAACTTTTGACCCATTGAACTTTTAGGGTGGAAATTTCTGAAAAATTTTTCTGCATCGAATAAACTAAACTCGAAAAATAAAAATTCAAACTTTTGACTTTTGTATTTAGTAAATCTGATAAATAAATTACGGGGCTAGAAGAGCAAGAATTATTGTAGTTGTGAATAATTTTTGTGAACAAAATTATATATTTATTTTTTACTAAGGAACATTTTTTTCTGAGGAGTAAAATCGTTACATCTAGAAAATACTATGTCGTTACAAAAAATTACGTCAATTAATAAAAGAGTATTTAAATTCTTAATTCAAAAGGTAAATGTTAACCCAAAAATGGTATAGTTTTTTATAGTTTTTCTAAAATATTACAAAAATAGCTAACTTAACCGGAAAAATAAAGAGTGTTAAAAACATATTTTCAAGGTTTCTAAACACGAATGTAGAACAAAAAGGGGAAATGAAAAATAAAAAAATAAAACTTTTTAGACACGGCATGACATTGCAAAAAACACATGATTCTGCTTCATAAATTCAAAATTAATACAGCTATTTTTTTTAAATTACTTAAAATTTAGTTAACTTACATTCAGATCAATTCTGTTTCTTTTAACAGAATAAAAAAATCCAACGATATTTATACGATTGATCATTTTTTAAATCTCTTACTTTTTATTGCTTAAAAAAAGTTTCTATTAAAAAACAAAGTATTTAAAAATTGAGATATTCAATTATCTATTTTATTCATTTATTCTTTTTTAAAATATAAATAATTTATATATCCTGAGATTCTTGTAAGCTTTGCAAACAAATGTCTTGGATTTAAGATGTGTTAAATCAAATTCTTCACTAAAATGTTAATTCTCAACTAAATAATAAAATTTTTGAACAAAAAATATGAATGTTTGAGTAAAAATGTAATGATTATGTGAGCCCTGTAAACGAACAATTTAATATATTAAAATATGAAAATTTTAATTTTTTTTTAAATAATAGTTTTATATTAAGAGCAAGGAAAATGTTGCAGATATCCTAATTTCCTCAATATCTCTGTATTTTTGAATTCCAAAAATTGAAAATTCTGAATTCCCTGAATTTCTTAAGTCCCTTGAATACACTGAAACCTCTAAAATCACTGAAATTTCTAAACTTTCGAAATTACTGAAAATTTCTGAATTCCCTGAATTCCTGGTTCTCAGAATTCAATACATATTCTTAATTTCTTAGATTTCCTGAATGCGTGAAAATGTTTGAAATTCTGAAATTCTCTGAATTCCTTAAATCTTGTAAATTTCTTAAATTTTCTCAAATCTTTAAATTCTCTTATTTTCCTCAGATTCTTTATAATTCGAAATTGATAGAATTCTCTGAATTCCTGATATACCCTGATTTCTTAAAAATTTCTGAGTTCCCAGAATTCCTTAAATATTTTGAATTCTCTAAATTCTTTGAATATCCTAAATACTCTTAAATTCTCTAAATTCCTGTAATTCTTTAATATCATAAATTTCTTGAATACATAAAGAATTCTCTTAATTTTCTGAAATCCTGAAATATTCTAAATTTACTAAATTCCTTGAATATTATGAATTCATAAAATTATTCAAATTCTAAAAATCCCTTAAATGCATGGTATTTCTTGAATCCCCTTAATTTTTTGAAATTCTCTAAATGCTTTAAATTAATTTATAATCCTTGAAATTAAGGGACTTATGAAAATGTAGAAAATTTTACAAATTTAAGATATTCAGATAATAAAGAACTTTTAAATAAACTCCGATACATCTGGGTATTCGGAGAAATTTAGTTTTTTGTAAGGATTTAAAAAAGTTTTAAAGCATATTATAAAATTCAAACAAATCAAAAATTATTGAAACCTGGATACTTTTTAGGAAGCTTTCTTCACTTTCTTTGACCTTTTCCGCATTATTCAGCAAGACAACAAAAAACCATTTTACTTAAAAAATCAAACCATGCCTCTCAAATTATTATTATTTTTAAGGAAATTAAACTCTGCAATTAGAAAATATAAAATATCTTATCTATTTTTATTGTAAAACTGATAATATATAAAAGATTTTTTTTTCTTTTCTAATAGGAATCTGTGAGGGTTCACGAGATATGTTAAATGTCCCAAAACTGCTTTAAAATGATGAAAAATAATAAAAAATTGTATAAGATCTTCAATATTCTTTGATTAATATTTATGAAATATTTTAAACCCTTTAAAATCCTTTTAGAGTCTTCTCTGAACATTAATTTTAAAACAAATTATTTAAAATTTCACAGTAATATAAAGGAAATTCAGTGTATTAACTTGATATATTTCGCAAAACTCAAAAATATTTATCCTTACGTTTAAAAATCTTAACAATCTTTACTTTCTCAGCATTTTTCTTAAATTATTTTCAATCATGCAAAATTAAAAATTTGAATCTGTCAGTTTATTTTTAGAAAAAAATCTAAGATTATTTTTCAATTTCATGCTAAACCTTAAAAACTAGAGCTTTCGTGAAGCTCGAAGCTTTTCGAGCATGTACACGAAACTTTCGAAATTGGCAAGATTTGTTAAAAAAACAATTAAATGAAAATTATCTTTCAGGAAATAATTGAATAAAATCCGAAAAAGACATGTTTAAAAGAGAACTCACGAAATCCAGGATTTTAACATTTTTGTAAGCTTTCGTTAAGTAATAAAAGATTAAAAGATTTTTTATCTTAAAATGAACCTAACTCATAAAGATTACGAATTTTTTTTTGCAACTGGTTATTTGAATTTAATGACAGCCTAGATTTTACTTAAATTGATTTTTTACAGGTACTTTTCAGTTAGTTCATTATGACTTGCACTTTCATAAAATGTATAAACAATTGTTATTAATTAGTGAATACATTTTTATTTTGCAATAAACAAAAGGTGTAATTTTTTTTTAAATTTAATATCTCATAAAGGGCAATTTTTTTTGTTATAAACTGTTTTTATATCAAAAGAATGACTTCAACTTCAACTTGTCTAAATGTCTAGTTGCTAATTTTTATTGTTTCCGAGCTTTGAATTTTTGAATGAAAAATGTGTTTTTTCGCTAAAACCCGCAGTTTGCGCAATAAATATCGACTGTAATTGTTTAAATTGTATAAAGTAACAAAACATTGATCAGGCAATATTGCTCAATTGTAGGTAGGTGCTAGATTGCTAGAAAGTATCGAATCCGTAACATAGATTAATAAGAAATTTAGTTTTAATTTGATACAGAATTAGCGTACAATAATTCAAAGTATTAACACGTAAGACCTTTTTTTTACTAATTTCATACTATGAACTAACTAGCCCATATGATTTTTATTTGACGATTTTCCATGGATGTTGATAAGTTCTCGCTGTGTGAACGCTATTGTTATTATTTTATAAAAGTTTGTCTCGAATACCTTTGTATGCCGGTGTATTCTTCCACATTTTTCTTCTTTCCTCGAAAACCTTCCAATTCAACAACGTCTATAAAAAGATGTTTGACAACACTAGGTTGTCACACCTGCCGCATTTAAAGTTTTAAAAAAGGCGCGAGAATTCAATTTTTTTACTAACTTCGTATGATATAACCATAATTTTTTTGAATGCACCATAACAAAATTACTACATGCATTTGCATCGTTGTTTTGATAATGTTACAATATAACAGTCGATATTTATTGCGCAAACTGCGGGTTTTAGCAAAAACACATTTTTCATTCAAAAATTCAAAACTCGGCGACAAAAAAAATTAGCTACTAGGTATTCAGCCAATTTAAAGTTTAAGTCGTTCTTTTCATATAAAAAAAGTAACATAAAGTTGTATAAATTTCTTATTAATCTATGTCATGGATTCGATACTTTCTAGCAATCTAGCACCTAACTACAATTGAGCAATATTGCCTGATCAATGTTTTGTTACTTTATACAATTAAAACAATTACAGTCAATATTTATTGCGCAAACTGC
>JAAAKG020115882.1:0-15267 GCA_010014905.2 Druon quercuslanigerum
ACATATGGGCATATTTGTTTCTAAACACAGGATCAAATGATTCCTGCACTCCTAATGGTACATTACAGTTCCATATTTTTTTCCGTGAAGGTATCAATTTATCATATTGTCTGAAAATCATTAGGCCATAACTAAAAAAAATCATTCAAATTAGTAATAGCCAAGACGGTCCAGTCACTAAGAGGAAACCGAATATCTGTTAATTTCTCAAAATAAAAACCGGGTGTTTGAATGGCAGGAAGATGCTGGTTGAAATAAGGTGAGCATATTATCCTTCTTGCCTCTAAAAGAATTATGAGGAAGCATAGAAAATTTAGTAGAATCATTGTGCTCCAAGATCAGTGATCTGAAATAAGAAAAATCTATTAATATATTTGAACTGGGTTGAATAATTTAGGCATGCATAGATATGGTAATAGGACTTTATTTCTTTAAAAAGGTTTCCCTTAAAGTCTTTACATAGAGTGTAGTAAATTATAATTTCCAAACTCTGATTAGGCAAAATATGGATTATTTATGCGGGTATTTACTGAATACGACAGACATTTAATACATTTTTAAAATGTTTTCAATTGTAATGGAGTTCTGAAACAGTTGAACTGAGAAGTAGATGGTTCATCATGGCAGATATGGATGTTTAGAAGATGCTTTGGACGATTCTAAGGAGGTAACACAAATAGAAATACCAATAACAACAAGAAGAAGAATTTCCTATATTTTAATTGGAAGGAAAATAAGGTGAAGGTACTGACGTGAAGTAAATTGGAATTTCATCTGTGTAGGGATATTGTCTTTAAGGATATAAAACATTAACTTCAATTTTACCTAAAGTATTTACTGGGTGACAATTTATTCCAATTAATCTAAGTACCTCTGCTCTTTTTATAGATAAAATATCCTGAATAGAACGTTTTTTAATTAAATTTGTTCCGGCATCTGTAAATACCATCATGCCCACAGGATTCTTTATACCTTAAATAGTTGAGTGGACAGATGGTACAGAACTTCCTATACTCAGGTTCGCTTTTGCTGTTCTATTTTCTGGTTCTTTTTCACTGGTTGCAATGGGTGCATTTATTAATTGGTAGTTGTAACCTCCCTCGTTGCACCTTGATTGAGGGGTTTCTCGCGTCTTCCTGGTTTGAATATCCTTATTGTTGTGTATTTTGTTGAGAAAATTGTAAGTTTTGACCCTCATCTCTAATTTTTTGAAAGTAATTTTTAATCAAATGTTCTAGCCTGTGGCCATATGCTTTTATCATTAGAATTGAAATTCTGTTGGTGGCTTCTGAAACGAAATGGATAATTATTTATTTGTCTTTGACCCTGATTCCAATTATTATTGTTTTGTCTTAGACCCTGATTGAAATTTCTATTACTATTATTATTGTTATTTTATTAATTATTAGCATTTCGATTATACCGTCTTGGTTGCCATTGATCTTCATTATCTCGCTCCCGTCTAGAACCTGCGTAAAATGTATTTTGGAGTGCAGTCTAGTAGTAGATCTAAGGAGTTCGGTCTTTGACGTCGGTATTGGTTACGAGGGTTTTTCCGTGTCTGCCCTTGGAAGCATGCTTGACATCTTAAATCAATTTCTTCTTACAGGGTCTACTGTTTCCTTCAATGAGCTTTGTTTTCCTAGCTTTCATTTTAATTCTAGTCTTAACCCTGCAAGAAAAAATCGGTAATTGCAAATAATCAGCAACTGATAGACCGTTTTGTCTGGCGCATAAACCTGTTTTCATCGATCGGTCAAATCGTCAATTTTAGTGTCTGATGATCCGGAGATGCACTTTCTGGCCTCACCTGTTAGTCTACTCCAGATTAACTTTACTAATTCGGTTCAACAAGTTAGGGAAGCATTTCTGTGGCTTGCTTGCAGCCTTAGATAAAATGAGTTGAGGATGTATATAGAAAGTATATAGAAAGTCAGTAGAGAGAACGCTTCGATTTGCTACTGACTCACCAGTCGCAATCATAAGTTTTACATCATCGCGTATGAGCACGCGTGTTATTCGAAATTTGCGCATAAACTATCGCACGTTCATACATTAACGATATAAATAATTTTTATTCTATTCTTGTAGACTCTGAATGATAATTTTCGAAGAAGATATAGGTTTCGGTTAAAATTTTATGTATGCCAGAAATATTTCAGAATTTTTTCATTTTTCAATCTTTTTATATGCTACAAAAAGTGCATCTTCCCATAAGATTACATGTTATTCTGAATCATTTATGGTTCAATTATAAAACTTGTAAAGGTTCCAAAATTTTAACTAGAGCTTCAGTGCTCTTTAATACAACTTTAATCCAAATATTAAAAGATTCTCATTTGTAATTCTATTACCGAGAGCGCTCCATTAGGGAAATATTATTACCATTAAATATAAGCACAACTTCTAAGGCGTTACATAGCGAAATCATTTGATTATTTGCTTCGGTTATTACTTGTAGATTGTGAAAGTTGATTTACTAACGGGTTATCGTTACTAGGTGGAAAAAAAATCTCTTGTAATTATTGGAGTTTTATTTCTATTTAGGACTCCTAACAGAGTTTTTTTTTTTCTATTTTGGTTAAATTTCGATCTTCAACGGGTAGTTTTCCCTTCTGAACTTGGTAGTTGTTTTCTATATTACCGCGAGCTCTCTTGTTGAAATGAGCGAGAAATGCAAGCGAGGCAGCACCTATGAGATTTAAATCACGAATACCTCCCTCTATTTTAGTATTCCGAAATTTTGAGTTTTCTAAAACCATTCAATTTATTAGATTACCGTCATCGATGAACAGCTTGACTTAATTAATCAGAATGAATTAGATTACTTGACCTAACTATAACCCTTTTATCTTGATTTCTTGCAGAATGCAGTGGATGTGTGTTACTAAATTAAGATGATTACTTATTAATTTTTGAATTTTCGGAATTTAAAGCACTTGAAATATTTGTACCGGAAACGCTTACCTAATGCATTTAAAGTTTGAGAAAAATTTCCTTGAATTTTATTCATTCGAGTTTTTCTTATTGAGTCGGTTATTGCGTTATTTTTTCTCACTACCCTGGCTATATCGGGATTTTCTTATGCTTAGTTTAACGTAATTCTAATTTGTCGGGTCTATTTTTTCACTAGGGTTACCCGGCTCATCTGATATTGTTTAAATTAATTATGAGGGTCATAAAACAAGTATAAGTGCATACCAAGTCTCAAAACGAGTTTTACATTATTTTTCACACCAGAATTAAAAAAATTTAAATATCAAAGAAAGTTTAATACATATATATTCCCTAAATAATTTACAGGAAAAATATTGGTTCTTCTCTTATTTGTTTCTTTTGTCAATTAGATCATTTTTGGACTGAGTTTCTCGCAAATGTGTGAAATTTAGTTACTTGTTCTTCAGTTCCCCGGCCAATGTATCAAAAATAAATGTATGTAACGTTTTAAGAACATATACATACTCTTAAATTTCTTAAGTTGCTCGATTTATTTTCTATCAAATAAGACCACGATTCGGGACGAGCACAAAAGTCAAATGAATTGAACACACATGATTTATCATCAAATCAGTTTATTTATATTAGATACATAGACTAATTTATGAAGTAGAAAGAATGCGCATGGGTTTGAAGATGGATTTTTCAACTGACTTTGCAAAGGAATGTTATTTATCTCCGACTGTCCGAATACAAAGAACGGATTTATAAATGTCTTGAGAGATAAGAGAGGGAAGATGAAAGAGGTTAATGTTTATTAAGACTTACTGAGTTTAGGGTTGTTTGCGTATGTAGAATCTCTCAGGGGTGGTTCCGGATGTGCAGTAGAGAAGGGAGTTTGGTAATTAATCCTTGACCTTCAGAGTATCCGGTGATCTAGATAATTGATGGTTGAGCACGTGGTGAGTTCAATCGGGGTAGGAGTTAATCCATAATAAAACTGTCACGATCAACTGGTATCTTAGAAGAAACCAGAAGAGCACTATCCCAAGAGAGTTGCACTACTGGTTGATCCAAGAGTTGCCGTACAATCCACTCTCACTGAAATTATGTTTTACGAATAACTAGAAAATACATTATTTTGTCCCTTTGTCAGGCTAAACCAATCTTCGAAAATACTTGATAGTTTCCTTCTTTTTCAGGTACTGTGAAATTCGTTATTTGCACGATACTGACCCCCTTGGTAGGCACTAGTGTTCCATCGTCATAGTTACCCGTACATACGAACGACCACTTCGAATCAGTGTGCGTTCAACGCATGTTTTCTTGTACGTTATGCCTTTCTCTTATTCGCAGTCTAAAAGTGTATGCTTCCCGCTTTACAGGAGGTTAAATGAATTAGGCGGCCCAACACTGGGAATTCATAAGAGTGGCTACGGTTTGCAGTTGAGTAAAAATTAGAAATTCTCAGGTATAAGAACAGTATTTTTTTCATGAAACAATAAATAAGAAATTGTAGATGAGTAATCTTAGCTGACAATCATCGCATCAAAATACATCGCTTATAAGAAGAGAAATGTATAAAACACATTTCACGTACAATAAAAGAGCGAACAGAACACAAAATTCATCAATTGTATTTCATAATATCATACCGCTGTCGCGTTGTACCGCGAACTAAAACAATTTTGACATTCATACTGTGAAATATTACGCATTAGTACAATATAATAACGGCTGAAATTAGAGGCGTCTCATGATTGAGCAGAAAATCTGTGACTGAATGAGAAATTTAGAAAGAGATAATTCATTAAAGAATATAATTTACGTTACTTAATTATTGTCTCTAATCTATAAAATAAAGTATGATAAATTAAAATAATTATCAGTGATTGATTGTTAGTCAATACACGCACGGGAGAATAAGAGATAATAAAGATATAACGCGACAAGGCTCCAAAGGCATATTTAGATTATTTTTAATAATTCAGGATTAATGCGTAGGATATTTTTTTGTTAATTACGACCTTGCCTCAACGATACTCTC
Organism: Druon quercuslanigerum; assembly: GCA_010014905.2. Classification (NCBI taxonomy): domain Eukaryota; kingdom Metazoa; phylum Arthropoda; class Insecta; order Hymenoptera; family Cynipidae; genus Druon; species Druon quercuslanigerum. The sequence continues at coordinate 4,985 of JAAAKG020115882.1, forward strand.
AACAAGGGACGTCGAGGACATTTAGAATTCTGTAAGGCCTTCAGAGAACTGGGATTTTCTCGCTGTCGACACTCAAAATTAAGAATTGAGATTTAAATTTGAATTTGGTTCTCGCCTTTCCGTTTATTTTCTCCAGTATTCCCGAGATCAGGATTGAAACCTGAGATGTCTCCAGAGCCAGGGATGACTTCAGATCATTTTCTCTAGGCTTTAGGAACAAACTGAGTAGCCAGGAGCTATACTAGGGTCGGCACCAGTAATCCATATGTGGGAGGAAGTCCTCGTTTCCCTTAACCGGGCCTTTGACACCACAGCACTGAACCGAGATCTCAGTCTACCTCGAGACTCCTATGAGTTTGCCAATGCGGACAATTACGCTTCAGAGAGGATGAGTATTTCCTTATTTCCAGGAAATACAACGGATCTAATTCGTAGATTTTATTTTGATTACAGGTCACCAGTTAAGTCGCCCCGGCCTCACCTTTCCAGCGGCCCGACAACTAAACCGAGCGAGCGTGTGGAAATCCAGCAATCAAAGGACAGCGTAGTGCAAGTAACCAATCAGCGCCGTACCGGGCAAATTCGTCTTGAGAAAAAAGGTGAAAAGCTCGACAACGACCAAGAAGAACCCTTTTTCGTTCGGTAGCCACGTGCCGAAACGCAGTCGCGTAGTCAGTTAGGGTAGCTTTAGTTTTTTGTCAATCTACGATAAAGGTGTAGCCCACTTCCTTCAGGTAGGCTATTCGCGTACTTGTTCAGACGCTCATGTTCACCATCTTGTGATTACTTGTGGACTTTAAATATTAAAATTTAGTAAGCTGAACATGAGGACCGTTTGAGTCTCCAATTCGCATTGGTATTTTCTTTAGGACTTTTTTTACCTTTTTTTGATTAGTAAAAGGATGTTGGATTTAAGTGATCTGTCTCTTTGGTGTAGGTTAAGTAATTTCATATTGGGAGAGTTATAAAAGATGTATACTGTCGCCGTTTAGTTTTCTTGGTACCATGCCACCATGTCAACCAAGAACAGGAAAAATTAGTTACCGGCTCTCACGACTATACGCCGTGTAAATTCGGATAATAATGACCTTAAAATATTAAATTTTGTTTTGCTTCTACCACATTAAGTTGGTTTCGTTTCCTCTTCCGATTTTTTTGGGTTAATGTTTCTCAGGCTTAGTACGTACTGTGATTTGTAACCTCGATATGACGTGTTCACTAGCTGCACGCCATGTTGGCTACCTGTGCTAAATTCTTCTCTCGCTATAGCCGATATTCACCACTTTTGTAGCTACCAAGGAAACCTAACTTCAAAATGGCGGCTTCTAGCATTCTCGGCTTCGTAGGCTATTTCGAGATTCAGATCTTAAGAATACGGTTTTTCCATTAGTTCCCTTTGGAGTATCAGTGAAACGAACGAGCCAACAAATTTAGATTTTCCGGGTTTGCTGTCTAAATTTATTGGATGATGATGAGCGTGGTCCAGGTATTAGTAAGTATTAGTAAAATCTAGCATACAAGATGTAAAGAAGTCACAAGATAAAGTTCACAACTGACAACTTTATCACAGAGTTGCTATAGTAGGGGCGAAGTAAAAACAATAATAATATTTTAATAATTTTGTAAACTCTCTTTTTATTCCTAATATATAGAAGATAAAACTTTTGCTAATATTTCACAAAGATGATTAAAATGTAACTATTAGTTGTCAGTAGGAGGAGTCTATATAAAAATGATGACTGATTCAGGTTTTAGACCTAATGTCATCACTGCTAAAACATGACAGTTCCTAAAACATCATAAAGGTGCGGTCTACAATCATATAAGGAATCCAGAAAAATTTCTCTTGCCGTATGGAAGCTGAAAACTCTTGGATGTGATGGGATCTTTCATTACAAATATAGAATAAAAAATACTACCAGGAATGCTAAAATTTGTGTTGTTGACAATTGTACTCGCGATCTCCTAGGAAGACTTATAGCTGTTGAAAATTATAAGATGAATTAAATTCAAAATTATGGGAATTACTCAAAGTCGACATCATCCAGGAGGTATGAGTCTCTTTGTCTTGAGTTTCTCAAATAGTCTCATTCCTTAAGAAAAATAAGGACATACATATTTTCATAGGCATCAGACTACTTAATGCGGATATAAAACAAGTTAATCTCCCGCTCCAAACCATTCAAGGGGCGGAAACAGAAAGGGCACATAAACTCATTCCGCTGGTTAAGTATTTTCCAGGTTGAACAAACATAGCCACAATACTTATCCAATACTTAGACAATAATTATCCGGCGAATGAGTTTATGTGCCCTTTCTGTTTCGAGCCCCTCAATTAATGGCTTATTACAATCGGCACTCTTGGGTACTAAAACAAAAAGGAAAGAACACCGATTATAGCTGATGAATCCCCGCAAGGTGAGAAGCGGTTGTAACTCATATTGATAAGAATAGTCCAAGAATAATATCATTTTGCAATAAAAGTCTAACTGATTGTGAAAGGAGATGTCGCCAGACAGGAAAGGAGGCCTTCGCGCTGGTTTAGTTCGTCAAGCATTTCAAAATTTATATTGTCCATAGGCCTGAAAAGACTATCGTTGCAGATTCATACTTTATCAAGCCTATGCGCCACAAAATCCCCGACGCCGTTTGACAAACAGAACTGCATGATTCAAATTCTTGATTATAGCAGACAAACCGCAGTGCGATGAAAAGAGATTAGAGCTACTTCTTCAGCAGACGAAGACATTTCTAAAGATAAGAATGGTATAAGCAAAAAGAAATGAGATAAATCCGTTCAGAATTACAGGGTCTATTATTCAGAATTATTTTCCCACGACGAAATGCTTCTGAGTAGGAGTAAGATTGTTTTCCTGAAAGCTTGTGTCAAAAGTTGTTGGTGGCTGCTCACGAAGGCCGCCCTGAGATAGTATCAATAAAAAATAAAAAATTAGATTTTGTGGCTGGAAATTGATAAATAAGCCGAAAACATGGTCAAATCTAGCTAAGGATGCACGCTAGTTTCCGCGCCACATCGACCTAATCCCACAAAAATGCGACAACTTTCAGATTAACTATATGTGGACTACTAAAACAGATATAAAGAGATCAATGTGATGAGAAAAATCACAATAATAGAAACTATTCAAATCCTGAAGGAAATTTTTTAAAGACTGGGTTTCCCTACGAACATTGCTTGTGATAATGGGAATGTGTTTCTGATAGATTCCAAGAAGAATTCAAAAGATAAACCCTATACGGCCTTTAAAAAAAAATAAAAATCCATTGAAAATTGGATTTACACAGACGTTCGTCTAGTAAAAGTTCTTTTGGCAATACTGTGTGACGATTCCATCTGATGTGTAAAACCATATAGAAGCCGCAGCCTACTAGCCCAGTCAAGATCGTATGTCAATTCCATAGCTTACCAAAAGTTACTTTTACTTCTTATCAATGAACAACTTTGTTACACCGACGTTAAGCTTGGAGCAGAACCGTGTTCCAGAAGCGAAGCTACTGAATCTCCGTTGCTGACGAGAGGTAACTTATCCTGAAACAGAAGCGATGATCCAGAACTTTACTAAGTATACTCGCACTACTCTGAGTTGACCTGAGGCAAACAATGTTTCGTTATAAAATTTTTTTTCTCTGAGAGTAAGTATATGATTGGCTATTTTCTATATAATTTTTTATTATTATTAAGAAGCTGTCATAATTATCTTTATATCTATTTTTTGAAATATCAAAAGAAAAATTTGTCGAAAAAGTTATACAAAAAGTCGTATAACCAAGATATTTAATAGACAATTAATTTTAGAATGATCAAAAGAATCTTTAGTGAGCAAAAATTCGACTGACAAGAAACTTACATCAGGGTTACCGTGTCGATTTTGATAATTCTGATATATGTTGTAGTTAAATAAAAAATAAACAACCCTTCTTTTTTTATTAGCCATTAATCTGTTTAAGCAGGTGAAAAAGCCTACCACATGTGGGCGTGTCAATGGGAAAGTTTTGTCACAATAAGAAACGAAATACGCTATTTACTCGACTTATTTGGAAAATTTGAAATAGGTAATCCAATCCAATATGGTTAATAAAATGTTAAAAAATTTATTGGATTTTTATAAATGTCAGAGTCCTGTAGTATTCACGGTCGCTAAGCCCTTATATCAATCAGAAATTTAAGATGGTGGATTAACAATTTTAAAAGTGAGTGATTCTGAAATTTGAATCATTCACATTTATACCGACTTGTGCAATTTGTGTATCTAAGGTATATGTATATTCTGGTATAAAATTAATACCAGTGATATCAGTTACAACGAATGTAGTAAATAAACTGAGACAATGAAATATAAATATCGTAGAAGGACAAGATTGGCTATTATCAAAAAGAAAACGATTGTGAAATATATTATAAAACAGGTTAAACGAATTTTATATTGATGCACTAATCAGTTTGTTCTTTGCTTGGAAAAGATGAGGATCACGCTTTATTCTCTGCTCTTGACGTTCAGAGTCATCCTTAATTCTATTGGTGAATATTATATAATATTTAAGATTCAGATATAGATATATTTTCTTTTAATTAGCTGATCATTAGTTAATTAAACACAGTTCACAGTCATTGATGTTTTCAATATCTCCGCTCTATTTCTATGTGGCTTCACTTTCATACGTAAAAGGTAAAATCTCTTGGAGATAAACTGCTACTAAACCACCTTAAGAAGCGTCTATACATGATCGTACATTTTTTGAAATTCAATTTTTCTTTTCTAAATAATAGATTTTCTAAACCTGCATCTAGAATTCCGCAAATAATTCTATCTTTTAGCATATTATCAGGAAATGAAATTAGAAAAAATCGATGCATCTTATAGCCTTGCTAACAGCTAATAGTGGCCCAGAATCCCAAAAAACTGAACAATTAAGATTATTTTTAATGTATGAGTACTGCCAGATTCTAAGGAGAAATTTGACAAAGTTGTCAATTCAGTTCTTATCGAAGGAATATAGCCGATCACATTTTTTCGATATTTTTTTTAATTTTTGAACATTTTTTATTAATTTGAAAAGTAATCAATATTTAAAGGAATAAAATTCCACTTGCAAAAAATCCTCGACTTAATTCAAATCGAACCATTATTTGATATTTTTGGGCACGACATATAATGCTTCATTTTCTTCCTTTAAATGTTTAAAAAAAATTTAAGTTAGCGGCTTAAAAACTCATACAAAAAAAATCCTAATATAAATCGAACCAGCTTTTGATTTTTGCGTCCACAGGAATGACGCATGCACAGTTTCCTGTTAACGACAGCAAATTAAGATCGTACAAACTTTTTAAATTTAATTCTCAGCAGTTTTTTTAAATACTAATGTAATGATATTCATGCGAAAATTTTTGAATGATTACTAAAATGCATGAATAGATGCAGAAGATACGGTAGGGAATATGAAACTACACAATAATCTTTACAAAATTTGATCTCTTTTACATAAAACATGAACATTAGTTAAGAAAATATTTACTAAAATTGAAGTAAAGTCTTTCATAGAAAGTTTTTTATTTTAAAATAAGTAAAAAGCAGGACCCAACTAAAATCTGGCTAAAATACAAGATTGTGGCCCAGCTGGATTTTCCTAGTTTTCCTAATCATAAAAAATAGAAAATCCTAACATTTTCCTAATTGTAATTGGTAGAACCCTTTAGTAGAGTTCCATACCTTAAAAAGAATGTACTGTTTGTTGTTTCAGGATTAAGCTTACAATTCGATCTTTTCCCTGACCTAATCCCTGATACTCGTCGTGGAATACCTTCTCCTTCTTCTCCGGAAAGACATCATTCACCTATCACGTCTTTTCCATTAGCTCAGCCTTCTATTCGTTCAAGGTCCAGGTCACCTGATGCAAGGCCTAATCTTTCTTCCAGGTCAATTGCCCCTCCGGTAAAGCTTCCTTCTCCTGACGGATGTGGAAGTGTTCATGAACAACTTGAAATCATTCGGCTCATTCCACATAAGAATAAGCACCGGATATTCGAACTTCAAAGATACACTTTTCCTGCTAATAACTCACTTGAATTGAGGGCAGGAACGCAAACGTATACATATGAGCCGTTGCCAACCGGAGAGCAAATTGTACTATCAACATCCGATGGTCACGCTTTTGCTATATTGAAGAGTTATAATGTTCTGGCTGGAATGTACACAAATGATAGAGGTGCTAAACGAAGAGCCAAAATAAACATGGAAAGAGGCACGGTTACCCTATTGAGCCGAGAAGAAGTCAGAGATTCTCAAGTCGGGATTCAACGCCCAATCTCACTGAATTTTGAAGTAGTTTATCTCAACCCTCCTGTAAAACAAATTCGTTTACATAAATTTTTAAAATGAGAAAATGTAAATTCAAAACTTATTCATGGATTAAAAGCTTACACGTAAGTGCCAATTGCATTAAATTTTTAATGTATAATTATTCTCTAGACTTTGGGTTTTCATCAGTACATCAAACTTTCCTATGTATCCCCCGTATTTGGCTTGTTTTTGCGAATTTTTCATTATTTGTATGCATATTTGAATTTAAATTTAGAAAAAATACTACTTTTACACACCCGATCTTCTATGGAGCCTAATAAATGTTTATGTAATTATTAACTGTTCCAAAGTGGTGTAGGATTTTAGCTGGATGTTTCTTGAATATAATAATTGGTGGTACTCGATATCTACGTTACCTAGCAAAGAAACTCTAAAAATCAGTAGTTTATATTTTAATATATACAAATATTCTACCTATGATATTTTCACATAAAGGAAAAATCTTTCTTACCTGTAATGAAGTTCCAGAAGTCATATCCCTAAACTGACTTAAAAGTTCTTAAATAAACTGAAATTACAAATAAATTCTCCACTTGCCTGCTGGGGGAAATTTAAAAACATCACTGCAACGTTATTTAAGTTGAAAAATACATTTGTATTCCCTAATTCGCAATTTTCAATAAGATTTTCTCAGCAATACATACAATTAGTCCACATTTCGTAAAAGCATATTGTTCTACAAGTGTGAATAGTAGGCCGTTCCACACAAGTGTGAAGTTTGCTTTACGAGCCAGATGTGAATCTGGGACACTATAAACATCCTAAGAGTTACAACTGCCTACTTTCACCACCTGTTAAACACGATATTTTTTATAACAAATGCATTGAATTTTCGATTCAAGTAATTACTGATTATTCAAAACTTTTACTCGGATAAACCCGGTTATACATCATAGCCACGGAATAAGTCAAGTGACTGATGAGATCAGGATGTTTTAAATTAATTTAAGAGGATTATAGAAACCTCCTGCGATGATCTTGAAGGTATACAATTACGAGCAGCCGCGAGTTTCGTAGGTGACAGCAGTCACCCTTGGATGCTTTCTTAGAGCTGCGATCTGTCACTCCACAGGTTTTTAGTCGCTTGCTTCCTGATGTTCAAGATAATTTCTTACAATGCGACATGTGTTTATCTTGCGTTCACAATGCCTGTATGCTAAATACCCTTAGATTCAAAAATACCCAGATGTTTATATAATTTACCTGTAGCCATTTCTTCGATGTCATTTTCGAACCTGATCTCTAAGTCTGCGAACCCTAATTCCCCTCTGAACTCCACGTGGGTATCATTGGAAAACTGCTTTGTAACATCGATCACTTGCTGCAGTTTCTAAACTGAACTAGCGTACAGCTTCAGGTCATCCGCGAACAGAAAATGGGTCACTTGATGACCATCCTCATTATCATGAATTCTGAACCCATGAGACATGATGTTTAAGGTGTTTCTCAATGGGTTCAATGCTAAACAGAAACAAACTGCACTAAACGAGTCTTCTTGAAATATACTCGTCTTAATGCGTGTTGATCTAGTTATCCTTGGTTATCCATCATTAAAATACTTGATTCTTGTACCCCAGGGCCTCATCGAATGACCTAGAAAGTCAACAATTTTGTAAAGTTTTAAGAGTTCAAGCAAATAGTCTGCACAGTATATAAGAGTTTGCATCTCTAAGGCATTTTGTATTACCTTCAAATAAGCAGGTAAAACCTTGCAGTTGAGTCTTCTATTAGCACACGTAAATCGTGTGTGATGTTCATTTTGGGCACAGAAAGCCTAAGTGTTGGTTCTACATATCTGAATTCTAGTCAACATTACTAATATCCGGATGCTGTTCTAATAGATCCGGTACATTATGTTCGTTATCCCTAGCACCTATGCCTTCAGCTTCAATCTAGTGTTCGTTGTCCACATCTTTGAAGGGGATTCCGTCAATGGTAAGCTGCTGTTCCACTTACATTTTGATAGCAGCTGTTTCAACAGCCAAAAGCAATCTGTTTACAGATATTGAGTATTTTCGTTCTGCTAGATTTTACCTATTTGTTTTTGTGACTAGCTCTGGGTATTTAGGTATTTAAGTAAAGAAGTAAAGGCGCATAACATCTCTGTTTATATGGTATGTCCATTTCCGCCGCTTTTTTTGTTTCTGAACCTCTGCTTCTACCTCTGTTTTTATAAAGCCATCGACCTCTTTAGGATGTGGTGGTGTTGGATCATCAACAGGTTGAGGAAGAACCTCAACTGCCCCTGCTTAACCTGTAATGCGGCTTCCTTTTGTGGCAGGGTAAAATTTTCGTTTAACGTTACCTGTCACTAAGAATACAGAGGTGACATAACCTCCCTCACCTTATCGGGACATTCCGTTTTATTTTCTCGCTTCACTTGAGTCCGGAACGAGAGTCACATTCCTCAGGGGCACTTTCGGTAGTTTTTGCGAATTTCGTTATTTATGTTTTGTTTCCTTTGCTTTTTTTATGTATATAATTACCACGGAACTCCGATTTCGTCGAGAGAAAAACAACTCTCAGTGGACCTTGCCGATCAACAACCAGCTCACACAAGTCAGGATTCTCGAGGCGATCACATCCACAGGATAGAAAGAGAACAAAGGACGGCGCAGTGGTCTGTCATACTTTATCCCATCGACGAACCAAGCAAGAGATAGAGAGAGACAGTTGACAGGAGAGGTCCGTTGCCTCTTTCTGGCTTATGGAATCAGCACACAATTCGCCACATTGAATTGCTAAAACAACTCTTATGGTCAAGGGAAGTGGAAAGACAAACTGGGTGGCTACCCAAAGCACACTTAAATACCGGAACTTCCGGAAACGGCAGATGGCGCCACGGTCTAGTGTTCCGTTTCCGAACACTTATAAGTATTTTTCTCCACTTTCGTGGGTTTGGACTGTTACTATACATCGTGTAAAATTACTCCACTTAAACCCACAGGGCCATTGTCATTAATTATGACCTTTTTATTATTTTGCCGCCAGAATGTTTCTCTCCCCCTTCCTGCAAGATGGCGGTTGCCGACGATCCTGGACTCTACGATTGGCGAATAGTACTGAGCCAAGAGGTGCTGCGTCTTGATTGGCTGAGCAACGAGGGACCACCAAGCCAACCTAACTTGAAGACTGATCGCGCTTCGACACTCTCGTTCCGTATTCCGAAAGGACAAGAATTACGAATCAAAAAAAAAAGGGGAAAAATAAAAGAAAAGTTTTGTGAATAACAAACCTAAATTGAATAAGTAATTTGAATTGAATTGAATTGTAAATTGAATAAGAAACTAAGGAAACATGAGCCAAGAACCGAAAAAAAATCGAAGGGAGTTTGGAGGGTATTATACCACGAAGGGGTAAGCTCTTAAATTTGTATTCTGGTGGAGAGTTTTGGCGGCCTTTTAGGAGCTTGATAAGCCAAATACAGCCAAAACGCTCGGCCAACCTCCTAAGTGCTGTGCGGTGTAATTAACTTTATTCTCTTTTAAAAAAAAAATTGTTGTTTTCGGTCAGTCACTTCGGCGTAAAATGAGAGAGGTGGGAAGTAAGAAACTGGATTTCTTACTACCCACGCCTTTCAATTAATGATTAAATTCGTGAGTGATGGGTAACCCAATTTCTCGGTAAATTCGAATGTTCAGGAAAGTAGGGTCTTGAGATATTGTTCCATTCATACCTCGTGGTCGGTGCTTTTGTATGTCATAATTTCTGGGAACCGACCACGAGTAGCTAAAGGTGGTAAGATTGAGGTTATGTATTAAATTTCACAGGTTCGCGAGTCCCCCCCCCCCTTTTTTTTCTCCGTACGTAAGTTATTCGTTATCTTTTGCCGTTTTCTTTGAGTTTTGATTTTAGTGTAAACAAGCCTCGTGAAAGGTTAACCTTCTCTACCGTAATGGCGTC
>JAAAKG020115893.1:0-15266 GCA_010014905.2 Druon quercuslanigerum
TATTAACAATTTTTTGTTGTTTTTTTGTTAATAATTGAATATTTTTGTTTAAAAATTCATCTTTCATAGTTAAAGAAAATTAATCTTTTTGGTTAAGAATTCTTGAATTGTATTAAAACAATAATTGCGGTGAAAAATTATTCTCTATTTTTATAAACTTATCTTTTTCCTTAACAATTAATTAATTAATAATTAAATATTTTCTTTCTTTCTTAGAAATGCAACTTTTTGGTTGAGAATTCTTAAATTTTATTGCATTTTTTTAGTATATTAATATTTTTGTTTAGAAATTTATCTTTTTTGGTTGAAAATTAAACTCTTTGATTGAGAATTCTTAAATTTTGTTAAAAATTTGTTTTCTCAGGTAAAAAATTAGTTTTTTTGTTTAAAAATTTATCTTTTACAGTCAAAAGTTCAACTTCTTGTTTGAGAGTTCTTGGATTTCGTGAAAACTTCTTTTTTTCGGTAGAAAATTAATCTTTTTGTTTAATATTTCAACTTTTTTGGTTGAGAATTCTTAAATATTTAAAAAAAAATTTTGTTGTTTTTTGTTAGTAAATTAATATTTTTGTTTAAAAATTCATATTTTATGGTTTATAGAAAATTAATCTTTTTGTTTAAAAATTCAACTTTTTGGTTGAGAATTCTTGAAATGTATTAAAAAAATTATTGCGGTCAAAAATTAATCATTATCTTTATAAATTCATATTTTTGCTTAACAATTTAACAACTAGGTTTTACAATTGAATTACATACTTTCTTAAAAATAAAAAAAGTAAATATTTTCTTTCTTTCTTAAAAATGCAACTTTTTGGTTGAGAATTCTTACATTTTATGTCATTTTGTTAGTAAATTAATATTTTTGTTTAAAAATTTATCTTTTTTGGTTGAAAATTCAACTCTTTGACTGAGAATTCTTGAATTTTGTTAAAATTTCGTGTTTTTTCGTAAAAACGTAATATTTATATTTAAAAATTATTAACCTTTATCGCTCAAAATTTTAAAACTAGGTTTTAAAGTTGAACTACTTTCTTAAAAAATAAAACAAAACTTTCATAATGCAACTTTTTGATTGGGAATTCTTGAATTTTGTTAAAAATTCGTTTTCTTAGTTAAAAAATTAATCTTTTTGTTCAAAAACTGATCTTTTCAGTCGAAAATTCAACTTTTTGGTTGAGAATTCTTAAATTTAAAAAAAAATTTGTTGTTGTTTTTTTTTTTGTTAGTAAATTAATTTTTTTTTTAATTCATCTTTTATAGTTTATAGGAAAAATTTGTTAACCAAAAAGATTAGATTCTAACTTAAATAGTTCATGCTGAGCAACAAAAAATAAGATTTATCAAAGCAGTTTATCTTATAAACTATCCTAGTTGAATTAAAAAAAAATTGCCAAAAATATTAACTTTCTACCAAAAAAAAAACTTTGAACGTTAAAAAAAATAATGTTTAAGTAAATAGATAAATTTTCAAATGAAATAATCCTAATTTTCAACCAAAAAAGGAATAGTTCAATTTTCAATTGACAGAATTATTTTTACAATAAAAAACATATTAAATTTTTAATCAAATATGAATTTTAAACTAAAATCATGAATATTTAACCAAAAATATTTTTATTTAAAATGAAAAAAATTTGAATTTAACCAAAAGGTGAATTTTTTTAGTTTAAAATTCATATTTGATTAAAAATTAAATATGTTTTTTATTGCACAAATAATTCTGTCAATTAAAAATTGAACTATTCCTTTTTTGGTTGAAAATTAGGATTATTTCATTTGAAAATTTATCTATTTAATTAAACATTATTTTTTTAACGTTCAAAGTTTTTTTTTTTTGTAGAAAGTTAATATTTTTGGCAAATTTTTTTTTAATTCAACTAGGGTAGTTTAAAAGATAAACTGTTATGATAAATCTTATTTATTTGGTGCTAAGCATTTATTATTTAAGTGAGAATCTAACGTTTTTGGTTAACAATTTATATAATTTTAAAAAAATTATTTTTTCTTGGTAGAAAATTAATCTTCTTGACACAAGATTAATTATTTAAAATTCTGAGTTTGGTTAAAAGTGTGCTATTTTGTTAACAAATTATTTTTTATTAGTGTTTCTTTTAGTAGAAAATTGAACTTTTTTGGTGAAAAATTAATCTTCTGGATAAAAAACTTATTGAAAAAAAATAATTTACAGGGCTAAAGTTCAACTGCTTTGTTAATAAGTCATTCTTTTTGCCATTGATTCAATAATTTATTTTATGATTAATTTTTTTAACTAAAAATTTATCAGTTTTATTTAAAGGAAAAATTGATATTTTTTAGTTGAAAATTTAACTATTTGTTTGAAAGGTGTATTTCATTTAAAATTTTCCTTCATTGATAGACAATAAAATTCTTTTCGTTAAAAATCCAACTTTTTTGGTTAAATTCAACTAATTTTCATTTAAAATAAAAATATTTTTGGTGGAAGATTCTCGATTTTAGTTTAAAATTTATATTTGGTTAAAAATTTAGTATGTTTTTCAATGTAAAAATAATTCTGTCAATGGAAAATTGAACTAATTTTTTTCGGCTGAAAATTAGGATTATTTAAAAGTAAATCTATTTAATTGAACATTCTTTTTTCTTGACGTTCAAAGTTTGTTTGTTTTTTTTTTTGTATAAAGTTAATCTTTTTGGCGGAAAATTCTTTTTTTTTAATTTGATTTAGAATTTAATTAGAATCAATCTTTTTGGTTAACAATTTGTACATAAAAAAAAAATCTTTCTGTTTGGAAGAAAATTATTCTTCTTGACACAAAATTATTTTTTATTAATGTTTCTTTTGGTAGAAAATTGAACTTTTTTTGTAAAAAATTAATCTTCCGGATAAAAAATTAATTGAAAAAAAAATAATTTACAGGGTTAAAAGTTAAACTGCTTTGTTAATAAGTCATTCTTTTTGCCACTGACTAATTAATTTATTTTTGAAGATTAATTTTTTTATCTGACAATTTCTCGATTTTATTTGAAGAAAAAAATGATATTTTTTAGTTTAAAATTTAACTATTTGTTTGAAACATGCATTATATTAAAAATTTGCCTTTATTAGTAGACAATAAAATTATTATCGCTATAACTTTAACTTTTTTAGTTAAATTCAACTTTTTTAATTTAAAATAAAAATATTTTTAGTTGAAGATTCATGATTTTAGTTCCAAATTTATTTTTTTTTAAATTTGCCTTTATTTTTAGACAATAAAATTATTATCGCTAAAAATTCCTTCTTTTTTGGGTAAATTCAACTGTTTTTCATTTAAAAAAAAATATTTTTGGTTGAAGATTCATGACTTTAGTTCAAAATTCATATTTGATTAAAAATTTAATATGTTTTATATTGTAAAAATAATTCTGACAATTGAAAATTGAACTAATTTTTTTTTGGTTCAAAATTAGGATTATTTGAAAGTAAATCTATTTAGTTGAACATTCTTTTTTTTTGATGTTCAAATTTTTTTTTTTGTATAAAGTTAATATTTTTGGCGGAAAATTCTTTTTTTTTTAATTTTATTTAGAATTTAATTAGAATCAATGTTTTTATTTAACAATTTACATAATTTAAAAAAAATTCTTTTTTCTTGGTAGAAAATTAATGTTCTTGACACAAAATTAATTACTTGAAATTTTTTTGTGAAAAATACGTTGTTTTAAAAATAATATATCATTTTAGTTAAAAAATCATCTGTTTGTTTAAAATTGAGCTATTTTTATAAAAATTTATTTTTTTAATTATGTTTTTTTTTAGTAGAAAATTGAACTTTTCTTGTGACAAATTAATTAATCTTCTGGATAAAAAATTAATTGAAAAAAAAATTTACAGGGTTAAAAGTTCAACTGCTTTGTTAATAAGTCATTATTTTTGCCACTGATTCATTAATTTATTTAAAGATTAATTTTTTTAACTGAAAATTTATCGGTTTTATTTGAAGAAAAAATTTATATTTTTTAGTTGAAAATTTAACTATTTGTTTGAAATTCATATTTTATTAAAAATTTGCCTCTATTGATAAACAATAAAATTCTTTTTGCTTAAAATTCACCTTTTTGGTTTAATTTAACTGTTTTTCATTTAAAATAAAAATATTTTTGGTTGAAGATTCATGATTTTAGTTCAAAATTCATATTTTATTAAAAATTTGCCTTTATTGATAAACAATAAAATTCTTTTCGCTAAAAATCCACCTTTTTGGTCAAATTAAACTTTTTTCATTTAACATAAAAATATTTTTGGATAAAAATTCATGATTTTAGTTTAAAATTTATATCTGGTTAAAAATTTAATATGTTTTTTAATGTAAAAATAATTCTTTCAATTGAAAAATGAACTATTCCTTTTTTGGTTGAAAATTAGGATTATTTTATTTAGAAATTGATCTATTTGGTTGAACATTCTTTTTTTTGACGTTCAATGTTTGTTTTTTTATGGTAGAAAATTAATCTTTTTGACGAAAAATTATTTTTTTTTTAAATTTAACTAGAGTAGTTTAAAATATGAACTGCTTTGATAAATCTTTTTTTTTTTGTTGCTCAGCATTTATTATTTAAGTTAGAATCTAATCTTTTTGGTTAACAATTTTTTCCTATTAACTATAAAATATTAATTTTTAAACAAAAATATTAATTTACTAACAAAAAAAACAACAACGATTTTTTTTAAATATTTAAGAATTCTCAACCAAAAAGTTGAAATTTTAAACAAAAATATTAATTCTTTACCGAACAAAAAGAAGTTTTCACGAAATTCGAGAATTCTCAAACAAAAAGTTGAATTTTCGACTAAAAAATATGAATTTTTGAACAAAAAGATTAACTTTTTATCTAAGAAAACAAATTTTTAACAAAATCCAAAAATTCCCAATCAAAAAGTTGCATTGTTAAGAAAGTTTATTTTTTATTTTTTAAGAAAGTAGTTTAACTTTAAAACCTATTTTTTATATTTTGAGCGATAAAGGTTAATAATTTTTAAATATAAATATTAGTTTTTTTTAAACAAAAAACACGAAATTTCAACAAAATTCAAGAATTCTCGATCAAAGAGTTGAATTTTCAATCAAAAAAGAGGAATTTTTAAACAAAAATATTAATTTACTAAAAAAATGCAATAAAATTCAAGAATTCTTTACCAAAAAGTTGCATTTTTAGGAAAGAACGAAAATATTTATTTTTTATTTCCAAGAAAGTATGTAATTCAATTGTAATACCTAGTTATTAAATTGTTAAGCAAAAAGATGAATTTATAAAGGTAACGATTAATTTTTCACCGCAATTATTTTTTTAATACAATTCAACAATTCTCAACCAAAAAGTTGAACTTTTAAACAAAAATATTAAATTATTAACAAAAAAACAACAAAAAATTTTTAATAAAATTTAAGAATTCTCATCCAAAAATTATTATTATATAATATATATAATAATATAATAATAAATAATAAATAATGAGTAATAAATAATAAATAAATAATAAAATAATAATAATAATTATTATTACGATAAATTTTATTTTTCTTAATTTAAACTACTTGCTTGAAAGTTGAAATTTTTTGTTAAAAATTTATTTTTTTATCAATGTTTCTTTTAGTAGAAAATTGAACTTTTTTGGTTAAAAATTAATCTTCTTAGTTTAAAATTCATATTTTTTTGTTGAAAATTTAACCTCTTAGTTATTTTTCAGCCTCTTGGCTGAAAGTGGAATCGCTTTGTTAAAACATCATCTTTGTTATTAAGGATTCATAATTTGATATAAAGATTCATCGTTCTTGTTAAAAATGTAAATATTTTTTTAAAAATTAGTTTTTTCTTCTAAAATTTTTTTTATTGAAAATTTAATTAATCCATTTTTTGTTTAAAATTTACCTTTTTTAAATAAAAATATAACTATTTTAATTTTAAACCTGTTTTAATTTGAATTATTATCTACTATAATTCTTTATCCCTGTAAAATATAAAACCTATAAAGAGAACTTAGAAAAAGGGGTCAAAATAAAATTAGCAGAGATTTTTTTAAAAAATAAAATCTCTCTTGTAAGGACTTTTAGAACTTGCAACATAGTTTTAGACGTCTTTTTACAAAAACACAATTTAAAAGTTTTATAGCCTCTTTTTGTAAGAACAAGTCTCTATTTTCAGTGTTTCTATAGAAAACACCTGTTGACACAAAAGAGGAAGAAAGCTAGTTCTCCTTTATTTTCCTCGAACTTTGGCAATTTGACAACCGGAAGGTGTTATTGCGTCCCGCTTCGCTTAAGATCTTTTCACGATCGAATTTAAAAATATTTACAAAATTTTAAAATTAAATCAAAAATCAAAATGTGGATGTTTAAACAACCATTTTGTCAGTAGATAAGTAGATAATCACTTTCCTTACCTTCCCCTCACCTCCCCCCCCCCATTTCTTGACTTCAACTCCCCTCATTTTCCTTCATTTCTCTTTATTTCCCCTGTTTTTCCTTCCCTAATTCCTCCTATTTTATCTACTTCCCATACTTTCCCGTCCCGAATATCTACTACTTCCCATCCACCTACTTTCCCTACTCCCACTTCACTCTTTTGCCCTTATTTCCCCTGCCCATAATTTACTCTGATTTACTGTCCTCTCCCTTGCCTCATTTAGAATCATTATCCTTACTTCACCTCCTCATTTCCTCTCACTTTTACTGTTTTTTATTCCTAAATTTTTCCTGAATACTCTAGTTGCCCTACTTTTCCTACCCTAATTCTCCCTATTTCCTCTACTTTCCCTCATTCCTACTTTCCCCAACTTTGTCTACTTCTTCTTCCTTAATTCCTCCTACTTGTCCTCTTATTACTTTTACTACTGCCTCTTCCCTCCTTTCTCCAGTCATAATTTACTCTGATTTAACCTCCTTTCCTTTGCCTCGTTTCCCATTTTGCCTGGATTCTCTAGTTGGCCTACTTTTCTTGCCCGAATTCCCCCTATTTCCTCTACTTCCTCTTCTCTCCCTTTTCTACTTACCCCTACATTCTGTACTTCCTCTTCCTTGATTTCTCCTACTAGTCCTCCTTTTACTTTTACTACTGCCTCTTCGCTCATTTCTCCTCACTTCCCCGCCCATCATTTAGCCTGCCTTAATCTACTTCGACGCCCCTCATTCTCCCTAATTCACCTTCATTATCTTTACTTCACCGTTCCTCATTTCCCACCATTTCCCCTTTCATTTCTTTCCCTAAGTCCTCCTATTTGATCTACTTCCCATACTTTCCCGTCCCTAATATCCGCTACTTTCCATCCACTCACTTTTCCTACTCCCTCTTCACTCTTTTTTCCGCATTCCCTTACCCATCATTTACTCTGATTTAACCTCCTTTCCCATGCCTTATTTATAATCATTATCCTTACATCACCTCCCTCATTTCCTCTCACTTTCACTGTTTTTCATTCCCAAATTTTGCCTGGATACTCTAGTTGCCCTACTTTTCCTACCCTAATTACCCCTATTTCGTCTACTTCCCTTACTCTCCCGTTCCTAGTTAACCCTACTTTCTCTCCTTCCTCTTCCTTGATTCCTCCTACTTGTCCTCCTCTTACTACTTCGCCTTTCCTCATTTCTCCTCACTTCCCCACTTCCCCACTTCTCATTTCCCTTTATTCCCCCTTTTGTTTCCTTCCCTGATTCCTCTGATCTTATCTACTTTTCCCTATTTTCCTTCCATAATTAGGCCTATTTTCCTTAATTTACCTTTTCTGATTCCTCCTACTTACCCACCACTTACTTTCCCTACTTCGTCACACATCACATCTCCTCTGTTCCCCTCCCGTTAGTTGGTCTAACTCATTTACCCTCATTAACCTTACTTGCCCTCTCCTCGTTACTCCTAAATTCCCCTACCTTGGCTCCACTTACTTCCTTTCAATTGTCCTACTAACTTTTCCTTCATTTCTTCTCACGTCTGCTACTTTTCCTCCCCTTTTTACCCCTTATTTATTTTGTAATTCACTTAATTCCCTTCTCTTACTTTCCCTAATTTCCTCTTGTTTCTTCTTATTAGGCTTCTCCGCCCTTTATTTTCCACCAATTCTCCTAATGATTGTTCCTTCATTATCCCTTACTCACCTTACTAACTCCTTTCTCATTTTCCCCTAATCCACCAGCTACCCTTTAAATAAGTTCTCCTCCCTTCCCCTACTTCTCCTGTTCTCTATTTTTCTTATTTTTCCTTCTTTCCCTCCTCTACTCTTCATCGGAAAGAGGTGAGACGGCCGACAGACACCCTAGCGAAACTATAAGGTCTTCTCTCCGGAACTATGTAAACCTAACAATGTTTAGGATAATTAAATCCAGCATATTTGTTGGAACATAATTTTTTTTATTACATTATTGTAAAAAAATGTGTTCCTTTATTTTGTGTTGAAAAATGAATTCTAAACGATGTTGTGTAGATTAATTATTAGGTATAATAATTATAATAATAATAATTATTATTAATTATTCCTTCATTATTTATGTTTTCAGATGAGCACCAAGAAACTCCAAAGGCACTTCCTTTCGGAAACGTCACTCCTCCATCGACAAAACATTTGGATAATACTATCGAAAATGAAGATAGTAAGAACATCAAAGAAAATATAGTTGACAAAGATAGTTACGGTTCTGAAGACTGTTCTGCCCAAGAGTATGAAATTATGAAGGTAAATTTTTATGCAAATATTTCAAAACAAATTACAAAGATAAAAGTATAATAAATACAACCTATACTAAGTTTACAACAATTGTTAAACAACAATTAATAATCAATAGTTTCAAACTTAAAGCTCTATAGCCCTTATACTTTTGGTTAGGTGAGGGAAACTAAAGGGACGTAAGAAGAAATCATGGGAGGGGAAGTAAGGAAAATAAGAAGGGGTGATAATAGGGATGTCAGGCAAAAGTAGGGGAAGCGAGAGGTGAGGGAGTAGGTGAAGGGAGGGAAAATAAGAATAGGAAAATATAGGGCAGCAAGGAGAAATAATGGGAAAAGATTAGAAAAAATTACGGGAAGGGAAAAAGGGGAAGTGAGATGACATTCTTGTAGGGTGAGAAGTGGGTGTAATTAGAGATAAGAGAAGAGGAAATAGTAAAAAAAAGAGAGAAAATGTGGCAAAGGGTGGTGCAGGGAGTTAGGATAGGGGAAGTAGCAAAAGTGGTATAAATAGGAGAAGTGGTAAAATGAGACAAGGGAAGTAAAGGGAGCAACGTAAGGGAAAAGAAGTGTGCAAGGAAAGCATTGGGAGGTTTGGAAGTGAGGGTAAATGTAGGTATGATGAACAAGGGGAATGGGAGTGTTGGATTGGATATTGTAAAAGATTGCGTAAGACTGCATGAGATTGCATAAGGTTGTAGAGAATTTAGGATCAGGGAAGTGGGAGAAACTAGAGGAAATTAGGTAAGGGGAAGTAGAGAAAATAAGAGGTGGGGTTGCAGGAAAAGTAAAGGAAAATGTAGAGAGGGTAATTAGAGGAAGTAAGGGGTAAGAGGGGTCAGTAGGGGAAGAGATAAAATGAGAGGGAGAGGGGGAATGGGGAAGATGGAAGGGGAGTGGGGAGAGCGGAGGGGAGTGGGAGAGGGGAAAGTTGGGAGGGGAAGATAGGGAGAGAGGGGAAATTAGGGAAAGAGGCTGAAGAAGAAAATTTTTTCAAGAAGATGCAAATGTACATAGTCAATTTGTTTGTTATCAGGACAATTTGCTGCTTTATAATCATGCGAGGCTCATGGCGCAAGATAATCACAGTAAAGAGTACCTCGTGAGCATCATGTTTTCCCACTACGATCAAAATAACAACGGCAATTTGGAACGAGAAGAACTGGAGCAGGTAAACAATCTATTATTACACCTTTGAAAGATTTTAATCTTCTTTAAAATTTTCATTAATTTTATTTTCACACAAAAAAAAACATAAATAATTAAATTTACAAGTTAATTCTTATAAACAATTTATATAAAAAAGTTCTGCAGCATAGTGGGCACTATGAAAAACAACTATTTTTTGCATAAAATGCCTTATATTTTGTCTTAGACTTGTAATTTTGGAAAAAAATATATTTAATTGTTTATAATAAATATATTTCAATAATATCCTAAAGGAAAGTTTATTCGTGAAAATTTTCCTTTTCTTGTATTAGGAAAATTCTCTTCAAATCGGGTTAAAGCAGATATTTAATCTAGAATTTTAGAAATTATATTTGTAGCAAAAAACATTATTATAAATAATGTATGAAATAGATACGCAACTGCAAATATTTTTTTAGTTATGTAAGTGTTTTTTAATCTGTTTTAATATTTTCTTGGCATTGATTTTGTAAGAACAACTTTAACTTTAATATCAATAGGAAGTAGGAGAAGTGAAGGGAGGAAAAAGTAACGGAAAACAAGGGGAAATTAGGGATAAGAAGAAAGGAGAAGGAGAAGAAGTGAAGAAAAATCAGGGACGTGAAGTAGGGGAAGTGAGAAGAGGGAAAAGTAACGGAAAACAAGGGAAAATGAGGGGGGAAAAGAAAGGGAAGTATAGGACGGGAAGAAAAATCAGGGACGTGAAGTAGGGGAAATGATTGAAAGTGATGGAAGCTAGTCAAAGATTAAATAAGTAAAGAATAATAGTAATTAAGTGAATTCTATTGTATGGAATTGCAGGAGTTTACATAAAGTTTCAGAGAAAGTGTTCACCAGGGAGGTGGGGAAATGACTTCCGCCTTAGGGACGGGAGAGCAGGGAAAGTTACAATACAAAAGAGAAAAAGGACTGGGGAAAGTGAGGTAAATGAGGGAAGTGAATATAGAGAAAGAAAGTAAAAGTGATTGGAGAGTAAAAGAAGCTAGGGGAAATGATGACCGGGGGAGTAAGGGGAAATGAAGTTCGTGGAAGGAAGAGGAAATGATGAGATAGGAATCATAGAAAATGAAGAGCGGGGAACTATGTAGAATCAGGGGAGGAGTGATGTACGGCGAAAAATGGTCGAGGGTGTAGGGTAATGGAAAAACGAGAAGAGAGGAAGAGGATAAATGAAGACGAAAGGAGAAGCGAGAGGTATTAGGGGAGGGGTTAAAGGAAAAGTGAAGAGAAATGAGGGGACGATAAGTAGGAATATTCAGACGAAAGGAGGGGAGTAACTAAGTAGGAGAAAAATAAGACAAAAAATAAAATATTGGAGAACTGAGGAGAAGTGAGTGGATGTGAGGGAATGGGAACTGTGTGAAACAAGAAAAAGGGAAGTAGGGGAAATTATGGGAGCGAAAAGTAGAGGAATTACCGGAAAAATAAGCGTAGGGTAAATAATACAGAAAGTGATTGTGAAGCAGGGAGAAGAAGTAGGCAAAGTTAGGGTAAGTATGAGAAATGATTGGAAGTAAGGGAAGGTAGTGGAGGAAGTAAAAAGATAGCTAGTAGGCTAGTAGGGGTAGTAATTTAGTAAATCCTATTGTAAGGAGTTGCAGGAGATTACATAAAGTTTCAGTTTTCAGTTAGGATAAAGAAGAGAAAAAGGACTAGGGAAAGTGAGGTAAAAGATGGAAGTGAATATATAGAAAGAAAGGAAAAGTGATTTGAGAGTAAAGGAAGCTAGGGGAAATGATTACCGGGAAAGTAAGGGGAAATAAAGGTCGTGAAATTAAGAGGAAATTATGAGATAGGAATCATAGAAATTGAGGAGCGGGGAACTATGTAGAATCAGGGGAGGAGTGATATGGGGCGAAAAAGGGTCCAGGATGTAGGCAAATGTGAAAACAAGCGTAGAGGAAGGGGATAAATGAAGAAGAAAGGAGAAGTGAAAAGTATTAGGGGTGTAGGTAAATTGAAGGGAAATGAGGAGACGATAAGTCGGAATATTCAGACAAAAGGAGGACAGTAACTGAGTAGGAGAAAAAAAAGAAAAGGTAGGAGAACTGAGGATGTTAGGGAAAGGGAACTGTCTGAAACAAGGAGAAGGGAAGTAGGAGAAATTAGGGAGTAAAAAGTAGAGGAATTACCAGGAAAAATAAGCGTAGGGTAAATAGAGAAAGTGATTAGAAAGTAGGTAAACGAAGTAGACAAAGTTAGGGTAAATATGAGAAATGATTGGAAGTAAGAGAGGGTAGTGGGGGAAGTGAAAAGATCTCTAATAGGCTAGTAGGGGTGATTAAATGAGGAAAACCGATGGCTGGAGAAGGGAAGTAGAGGAAAGAAAATGTAAACTAAGAAGTTAGAAGAGGAGGAAGTACATTCTAAAGAAGTTATGCAAGGGTATGTAAAGGAAATAAGGGAACGAAAGTAAAGAAAGTAAATGGGAGGTCTGGGAGGTTATCAGGAGTAAGTAAGAGAATCTTAGTTGAGAAATGAGAACAGAGGAAGTAGATGTTAAAGAAGTTGGACAAGGGAAGGTAAAGGATTTAAGGGAAGGAAAGCATAAATAATGTAATTATTGAAATAATTAATCGATTTAAAAAACTTTTTTTACTTTTTAGATTGCAGAAAGAGAGGATCTGGAGCAACTAAGTAAAGGATGTTCTCTTGGGCACATGATCAGCTACGACGACGCAGATAAAGATGGTCGATTAAATATTAATGAGTTCTACATGGCTTTCAGCAAACTTTATAGTGAGTTACACTTTATATAAATTTCAAGGCTTTTCCCTTTGAATTTATTTTTCCAGAGTTCTGTCTTTTGCTTTAATCTTATTTTGTCTTGGCTACCTCAGAGGTTGAATCAACTTCCTATTCGGTTCAACAAAAAGGTATCAACAACCTTTCTCTCGAGAAAAATCGATTTTCAAACGCCAAGGAGGGTCGCATCTTGTTTTTTCTTTTTCTTTTTTTCCTCTTGATGTTACCACTCAGGCTTTCTTACCAAGTTTTTTACTTGAGTAAACACCTTTAAAAAAAGCTGTCATTTTCAGGATTTTTGAAAGTATTCAAAACTTTCTTTTTTTAATTCTATATTTGAAAAATGACGTTTAATATTTTTAATATTTTCTACTACAAAAATAAAAACGTAATCAATTTTTTTAAAGAAAACATAATTAATACAAGCATTTTAATTTCAGAAGTCAGAATTTTTTTTAAATCTTTGAACTTCTTTGAAATTTTCTTAATTTATGGAATTCCCTGAATTATTTCAATTTTTCGAATCCCTTATATTCCTCGAATTCTTTGAGTTCTTTTAATTCTCGCAAATACTTTAATTTACTAATTTCTCGAAAATACATGACATTCTCTTAATTTTCTAAATAATTGATTTATCTGAATCTTAAAAATTCCATGAATTTTCTTAATTCCTAGTATTCACTAAATTTTCTGAAATTATTTGAATTTTCTAAATTTCTTAAATTTCTCGAATTCCTTAAAAATCCTGAATTTTTTTATTTTCCGGAATTCTTTTAATTTTCTGAATTTCTGAAATTCTGTGACTGACATGAAATCCTTGAATTCTCAGACTTCTCTGAATTCCTTAAATTTCCTGAAATTTTTTTCATTGTTTGAATTCTCTGAATTTCTTAAACTTTGTGCGGATCTTGAATTCTTTGAATTTTCTAAATTCCCTGAATTCCTTGAATTTTTGCAATTTCTTGAATTCCTTCAATTGCCTAAATTTCTTGAATTCTATCAATTTTACGAATTTCCCCTTTCTTCTAAATATTTTAATTTTTCAAATTTCTTTAATTCTTTCAATTTCATAAATTTTCTTAGACCTCTGAATTCCTTTAATTTTTATAATATCTTAAATTTTCTAAATTTCTTGAATTTTTCGAATTTCTTGAATTGTCTTAGTTTCCTAAATTCTCTGAATTTCGTGAAAAGTGTGAATTTGTCGAATTCTCCAAAATTCTTGAATTCTCTAAAATGTTTGAAATTTCTTGAATTATCTGAAATCCTTAAATATGCTGAATGTTGGAAAGTCCTTCGAATTCCTTGAATTTTTTTCGATATCCTGAATTCCTACAATTGCCCGAATCCTTTGAATTATCTCAATTTTACAAATTCTCTTTATCTTTTAAATTCTCTTAATCCTCCGAATTCCTGAATTCTTTGAATTCTCTGAATTTTTTTAATTTTCTGACTTTTTGTAACGCTTTGAATTCTCTTCATCCCTTGAATACTCTAAATTTATTAATTTCATTAATTTCCAGAAACTCCTGAATATACTAAATTCTTAAAAGTGCTTGAATTTTTTTAATTTTTTTAATTTCCTGAATTCTTTCACGTTCCTGAAATTCTTTAATTCTCTAAATTTTACGAGTTATCCTTGCCTGAATCCCTTAAATTCTCTCAATTTTAAAAATTCTCTTTATCATCTGAATTCTCTAAATCCTTCCAATTTCTTCAATTCTTTAAATTGCTCAAATTCTCTTAATTCTCTTAATTCTCTAAATTCCTAAAACTCTCTGAATTACATGAAATCCTAGAATTTCTAGAATTCTCTAAATTTCTTGAATTCCTTGAATTCTCTGGATTCCTTAAATTTTTTGAATTCCTTGAATTCTCCGAATTCCCGGAATTCTCTGAATTTCATCAATTTTCTAGATTTCACGAATTCTCCTTATCTTCTAAATTCTCTTAAATATCCAAATTCCTAAAATTTCTCAAATTCTCTAAATTCTTTGAATTCCTGAACTTTTCTGAATACCTAGAATTCTCTCAATTAATTCAAATCCTTCAATTATCCGATTTCTCTGAATTCCTCCAATTTCCTAAATTTTTTTAACTCTTTGAATGCCTGAAATTCTTAAATTCTCTGAATTTCACGAACTTTCTAAAGTTTTTGAATTCCCCGAATTAAAATCTCTACTTTGTATTTAATTTCCAGAAATCCTTGAATATGCTGAATTCTTGGAATTTCTTGAATTTCTTGAATTTTTCCAGTTTCTTAAATTCCTTCAATTGCCTGAATCCTTCAAATTCTCTCAATTTTACAAATTCTCTTTATCATCTAAATTCTCTTAGTCCTTCCAATTCCTTCAAATTTTCTTCATTCTCTGAATTCATAAATCTCTCCGAATTACATAAAATCTTTGAAAACTCAGATTTCTCTGAAATCCTTAAATTTCCTGAGTTTTTTTAGTTCTTGGAATTATCTGAATTTCTTGAATTCTTTAAATTTCTTGAATTCTTTGAATTCCTTTAATTCTTTGAATTCCTTTAATTCTTTGAATTCCTTGAATTCTTTAAATTCCTTGAATTCCTTGAATGCTTTGAATTCCTTGAATTCTTTGAATTCCTTGAATTCTTTGAATTCCTTGAATTCTTTGAATTCCTTGAATTCTTTG
>JAAAKG020115904.1:0-15266 GCA_010014905.2 Druon quercuslanigerum
AAATTTTCTTTTTTTTTTTTGAATTTTTAATTCAAATAGTTTCATTTTTATCCATCTAAGATGAAATTTTTCTTCAAAAGGATAAATTTTTAATTAAAAATAAAAAAATAACAAAAATTTTTTTAAATGGTGGAATTTTCATTCAGAAAGGATTTTAGCTCTCTTTTTAAGCCCAAATTATTGAATGTAATAAAAAGGAAATTTTTTTGAAACAGTTTAATTTTCAACAAAGCAGCAGAATTTTAAACCAAACTTTGCAGTTCTTCCAAAACATATACGATTTTTATTTAAAATAAAAATTTTGAAATAGTTGAATTTTCATTGAAAGTCAAAATATAAAATATAATTTTTAATGTCAAAACATCAATTTTTAAATCAAGTAGAAGTTTCTAAGAAAAAAATTAAATTTTTAATTTAAAAGACGAATTTTTTCAACCAAAAAGGAAGATTTTTATAAAAATAGTTGAATTCTCTACCAAACATTTGCATTTTTATTCATGAAAGATAAAATTTTAAATAAAATAAATGAATTTTAAATAAAAAACGACAAATTTTCTTTTTATTGTTGAATTTTTTATTTAAATAGTTTAATTTTATTCCATGTAAGATGAATTTTCTATTTAAAAGGATGAATTTTTAATTAAAAGTAAAAAAAAATTAAATATACTAGTGGAATTTTCATCCAGAAAGTATTTTAGTTCTCTTTTTAAGCCCAAATTATTAAATTTAAATAAAAAGGAAATTTTCTTCCGAGCAATTTAAAATTTCAACGATGCAGCATAATTTTAAACCAAACAGTTGCATTTCTTCCAAAACATATATGATTTTTATTTAAAATAAACATTATGAAATAGTTGAATTTTCATTGAAAGTCAGAATATAAAATATAATTTTCAAGGCCATACTATGAATTTTGAAACGAAAAAGAATTTTCTAAGAAAAAAATTGAGTTTTTAATTCAAAAGATGCATTTTTTTCAACCAAAAAGGAAGATTTGTATGAAATTAGTTAAATTATCTACCAAATAGTTTGCACTTTTATCCATGAAAGATGAAATTTTTACTAACACAGAGAAGTTTGAAATAAAAAAAAGATTCATTTTCTTTTTAAAGTTGAATTTTCAATCAAATAGTTATTTTTTCATCCACGAAAGATAAAAAATTGTGGGGACTTTGTCACCTTTAAAAAGTTTCTACAAAAGACCTTAAGGGATTGTCCATAAACTTTTTTTAATCACTTGGGGGGGGGGTGTTACAAAACCTATTGTTGGTAAGGGGGGCTTTACTTAAATTACGTAATGGATTATGGGCCCTCTCTAAGCCCCCCCCCCCCCCGATAAACCGTATAAAAATATTTCTACCCCTCCCCCTTATAACTGAACCTAATTTTTATTTTCCAGAACTTTTTTGCTAGTTATTACTAGTGGAATTCAGAAGGGTGTAGGAGAACATCATTTTTAAAACACTATGACTTTTCCTTGAATAATTTTGCGGTTTCCTTGATTATTAACATTCAAATAATGTTCTTTTAATCTTGGAACACTTTTAAGATTGAATCTTTAATAAACGGAATAAAACAGTTATTTATAATGAAAATTTCATATTTTTAAATTTATTAATTAATTTAAACAAAAAAAGTCTTTTCTAGTATAAAGGATCACTTTTAAAAAAATACTTGAATTTTCAATCTAAAAAGATAAATGTCCAGCATAAAAGAATCGTAGTTTATATTTGAATCAAAAAGATGAAATTTAATTAAAAAAAAAAACCTTCATGCCAAAAGACGAATTTTCTCTACAAAAATTGAATGTTTAGCAATAAATTAAATTCTAATGAAACTGATGGATTTCTTTTTTTATATTAAGATGAAATTTCAAATACTGAAAATTATTTATTCACCAAAAAAGGAGAGTCTTCAACTCAAAAGGATCAATCTTAAAACCTGATTCAAAAAAATCTTTTGAACAAAATAGAATTTTCAACAAAAAGTGGCATTTTCATTAAAAGAATTAAATTTAAAAAAAAGATAAATTTTGATAACACTGGTTGAGTTTTTTGTTTATAAATATCTCAATTAACTTTTAACTATCAAAATATGTATTTTTAGACCTGAGATAAGTTTCCACGTAAGAAATTGAATTTTTAATCCAAAAACACAAATTTTTAAACAAAAAGGATGACTTTTCACCAAAGTCGTTAAATTCTCTACCAAACAGTTGCATTTTGTCCAGACCTGATACAATTTTTCTGAAAACAGATAAATTTTTATTTAAAATAAAATTTTTTTAAGAGTTGAATTTTCATTTAAAGTCAAAATATAAAATATTATTTTCAAGGCCATATTATGAATTTTTAAATGAAAAAGAAGGTTTAAAAAAAATTTTAATTCAAAATACGACTTTTTTAAACCGAAAAGAAAGATTTTTATAAAATTAGTTGAATTCTCTACCAAATAGTTGCATTTTTATCCACGCAAGATGAAATTTCACTTTAAAAGGATGCATTTAAATTTAAAGATAAAACAATAAGGAAAATTAAAAAAAAAAATAGTGGCATTTTCATTCAGAAAGGACTTAGTCCTCTTTTTGAGCCCAAATTATTAAAATTAAATAAAAACGAAATTTCCTTCGAAACAGTTCAATTTTCAACAAATCAGCAGAATTTTAAACCAAACTTTCCAGTTCTTCCAAAACATGTACGATTTTTATTTAAAATAAAAATTTTGAAACAGTTGAATTTTCATTCAAAGTCAAAATATAAAATATAATTTTTTAGGTCAAAACATGAATTTTCAAATTAAGAAGAAGTTTCTAAGAAAAAAATTAAATTTTTAATTTAAAAGACGAATTTTTTCAACCAAAAAGGAAGATTTATACAAAATTCGTTGAATTCTCTACCAAACATTTGCATTTTTATCCATGAAAGATAAAATTTTAAATAAAATAAATGAATTTTAAATAAAAAACGACAAATTTTCTTTTTATTGTTGAATTTTTTATTTAAATAGTTTAATTTTATTCCATGCAAAATGAAATTTATCTTTAAAAGGATAAATTTTTAATTAAAAATAAAAAAATAACGACAATTTAAAAAAAAATAGTGGAATTTTCATCCAGAAAGGATTTTAGTTGTAAAATTTATGGTTATTTATAGTATTTAGGATTAAGCTTCATTTGTTTAAAATGAAAATTTAACGTTTTGACGGAGGATTCTTAAATTTTATTAAAAATAATTTTTTTATAGTAAATAAATATTCTTGTTTTAAGCTTCATATTTTTAATGAAAATTCAACTTTTTGACAGAGAATTCTTGAATTTTGTTAAAAATTCGTTTTTTGATAGAAAATTAATCTTTTTGTTTAAAAATGTATCTTGTTGGTTAGAAATTTAACAACTAGGTTTTAAAGTTAAATTACTTTCTTAAAAATAAAGTAATAAGAATTTTTATTCTTGCATAAAAATTCAACTTTTTGTTTTAAAATTCTTTTTTTTTTAATTCTGGAATTTTGTTAAAATTCCTTGTTTTTTATTAGTAAATTAAGCTTTTTGTTTAAAAATTCATCTTGTTGGTTAAAAATTCAACTTTTTAGTTGAAAGTTCATCGTTTTAGGTAATAAATTAATCTTTTCTTTAAAAAATCATCCTTTTTTGTTCAAAATTTAACTTTTTGACGGAGTATTCTTGCATTTTGTTAAAAATTCTTTTTGTTTTAGTCGAAAATTCTTTTTTTTTGCTAAAAAATTTATCTTCTCTAATTTTTTTTTTTAATCAACCTTTTGGTTGAGAATTCTTGAATTTTATTTAAAAATTCGTCTCTTTTGATACTAAATTAATATTTTTGATTTAAGCTTCATCTTTTTTTTATAAAAATTCAACTTTTTGAAGGAGAGTGCTTGAATTTTGTTAAAAATATGCTTGCTTTTTTTATTGGTTAGCAATTTAACAACTAGGTTTTAAAGTTGAATTAGTTTCTTAAAAATAAATAAATACAATTTTTTCTTCTTGCATAACAATTGAACTTTTTGCTTTGTTTAAAAAGTTAAATGTTTAAAAAAAACTGTTTAAAAATGCATTAAATATGCTTTTTTTAGTTAACTTTAACTTTTTGGTTGAAACATCGTATTTTTTGTTAGTAAATTAATCTTTTCTTTAAAAATTCATCTTTTTTAGTACAAAATTTAGCTTTTTGAATGAGCATTCTGGAATTTTGTAAAAAATTCTTTTTTTCAAATTCAAAGTCCGTTGGTTGGTCGTAAATTAAATCCGCAAGAAGCGTGAGTATAAACGAAAAGAAGGGGATGCATTGGAGGCGGAGAGGGTGAGGGGCAATGAATTTGATCAAAAATTCGTTTTGTTTTGTAGTAAATAAATCTCCTTGTTTTAAGCTTCATCTTTTTTAAATAAAAGTTCATCTTTATGTCGGAGGGTTCTTGAATTTATTAAAAATTTAATTTTTTGTAGTAAGTTATACTTTTTGTTTTAACCTTCATATTTTTAAAATGAAAATTCCACTGTTTGGATAAGAACTCTAGAATTTTATTAAAAATTCGTCTCTTTTGGTAGTAAATTAAACTTTTTGTTCTAAAATTCATCCTTTTTATTTAAAAATTTAAAATTTTGATTGAAAATTCTTGAATTTTCTTGAAAATTCGTTTTATTTTGTAGAAAATTAATGTTTTTGTTTAAAAATGTATCTTGTTGGTTAAAAATTTAACAACTAGGTTTAATAGTCAATTTGTTAAAATTTTGACAAAATAGTGGGCCTAAAATTTTTGTAAAATTTTAAATTTTGTGTGTGTATCAAATTCAAAGTCGGTGCAAGATGCAGAAAAAGAAGATCGCGCAGTAGAAAGCGGTTGGTCGTAAATTAAATCCGCAAGAAGCGTGAGTACAAACGAAAAGAAGGGGATGCATCGGAGGCGGAGAGGGTGAGGGGCAACGAATCGCGAGAACCAAAATGGCGGAGATTACGCGAAATTATGCAAATGCAAGGCATTGTAAAGTGGCCGGGGCCGTTTTTCGTTTTATTAGAGCGGTCGCGGTATCCTCGGTCGTATAACCGAAACAAAAGCTTAGCTAACGCAGAAACAAAGGGTAGGGCGAGTAGATTCTCTCGGGCACACATGCAACGAATTTAACTGCTTCCCCTTTCATTCCTCCTGTCTTTTATTCCCGCGCTTTCTCCCTTTTTTCTTTTCCATTTTCTCCTGCACTTACACCTCCATAGCTTAGAATCGTTTCAAAAATACCGTTTTTACCTCGTTTGTCAAAAAAAATTAAAGCAAAAAACTCTACTTTCCTGCGACAAAAGCTCTTATTTCTAGATTCACATTATCTTCCGGTTGTTACATTGACTCTTTTATTCTTTCTCATTAATTCTTTCATCATTTTCGAATTTCCTCATACGCTTCACACACCGTATTTCCCCGTCTAAAACCTTTACCAGGTTTATCTACCATCTTCCTTTATCTTTAATTCCTCTCTTACATATTTTCTCGTCAAATGTCTAACTCTGTCTCTTCTTCCCAATACTTTATAAACGCTAGTCCCACCTCGTATATCTTTATCCCCAAAGAAATCCATTCTTTCCATGTTATTATTTCTATCGTCCTCACTTTCCTTTCTTCTAGCTCTTTCAAACCCTTTTCCGCTAACTCTTTCCCTCTTTCTTTTCCTTATCTTCCCTTCCATCTTTCATGCCCTCTTTTCTACTATATATGCTTTTCTTGTAACTCCTCAATCTTTTCTATTTCCTCCCATTCCCATCTCTCTCTCTCTTTCTATTTCATACTCTATTACTCACTTTCCATGCCTGTCCCTTTAATTTCTTATCCAATATTTTCAGGTTGTACCTGAATCCTCATCCATATCAGGTGACTTAATTATTTCTCAGAGCTTTATTATTTCTACCCTTGCTATGTTCTGTTCCCTGTCTCTTTTCTTTCCATCAGATCATCTTTGATTCCTTTTCTTACGTTCATTTTTTACTCTACCATTTCAATTTTCTGATTCACTATTTTCCTTTTCTCTCTTCCCTCCCCTCCTCCTCTTATCTCACTCTCTTCGCTACTAGTTTCTTTACCTTTCTTACTTTCTTACACTATCAAAACCCCATTTTCCTTTCCCTCTCTTCCTTCTTTTACTCATTGTCTAACTTTTTTTCTACACCTCCTAGTAAATTGCATAACATATTGTTTTCACTCTACCAGTTCAATATCCACCTCTAGTATATTCACCTCTAGTATATTTAACTTCATTCTCTCGTCCTCCACTTTCACGCAATAAATTTCCTTTTTCTCTTTTACTCCTTTCCTACCTTTCTTTTTTACCTCTCCTAGCAAACGATAAAATATTCTTTTTACTGCACCATTTTAATTTTCTGCTTCTATAATTTCCTTTTCTCTCTTCCCTCCCCTCCTCCTCTCCATCTCACTTTCTTCACCTCTAGTTCCTTTAACTTTCATACCGCGTCCTTCACTATCACAAAATCAAATTCTTTTCCCTTTATTTCCCCTTTTAGTCATTCCCTAACTTTTTTTCTACTCCTCCGAGCAAATGCATAACATATTGTTTTCACTCTACCATTTCAATATCCTGGTACACTCTTTTCCTTATCTCTCTCTCTCTCTCTCTCTCTCCCTACCCTTCCACTCTTCACCTCTAGTATATTTATCTTCATTCCCTCCTCCTCCACTATCACGCAATAAACTTCCCTTGTCTCTTTTACTCCTTTCTTAACTTTCTTTACTTCACATCCCAGCAGATACATAAAATATTTTTCGACTCTACCATTTTAAAATCTTGGTTTACTCTTTTTCTTTTCTCTCTTTCTTAACCTCCCCTCATCCTCTCTCTCCCACTCTTTTTACCTCTAGTTTCCTAATATTTATTTCTTCATCCTCTACTATTACATAATCAATTTCTTATCCCTCTTTTTCTCTTTAACTCCTTTCCTTAATTTCTTTTCTACCCTTCCGAGCAAATGCATAACCTATTCTACAATCTACCATTTTAAGATTCTGGTTGACTCACTTCCTAATTTCTTTCTCCCTCCCTTTGCCCACTCTCTTCACTGCTAATTTCTTTACCTTTCTTATCTCGTCCTCCACTATTACATAATCAATTACCGTTCCCTTTCCTCTTCCTGAGCTTTACTCCACTTTCTTAGTCCTGTCTATATTTCCTTTTAAGATTAAAAATTCATCTCCTTCAAATTCTTTTAAAAAATTTACCTCCCCATTCAGTATATGTATTTTTTACTTTCTGCTCCGAATCCTTCTTCTGGTTCTTTCATATTTTCCCGAACCTTTCTGACTCTATTCTTTTATCCATTCCCGCCTTACTTTCATCGCCAATCCATTCATTGCTCTAGACTTTTTATGCTTCCTCTTTCCATTTTGAATCCTCAATCTTTAACCTTTTGGTAACCTTCCCTTTACTCTTTCACATTCTTTTCATCTAGCTCATATCATTACTAGCACCTCTAATTGTACCAAATTTCTCAGAATTACCGATTCTTTCTTTCCAAACCTGCTACATTTTCCTCCATATATCACTGCTTTAATTTCTCATTTGTTTTTGTTTGCTACTATTTCTTATTTTTCTGTCTACAATTCCTTACTCCACTAGTCCTCTGTCACCTTATATCTTACAAACTCTTTTCTTATGTTCATATTCCTGTCTTCCTTACCTACACTTGTCACTTCCTCTATATTTACCTTCGCATCTATCTTTTTTAGCACTTCATTACCATATTTCTTCTTTACTCTCTATCTCTTTTCTGTATATTTTTCACACTCTTTTTACATTGTCATCCACAAACGGTATTATATTTTGTGTCTGTCTGTGTTGCTGTGTCCGTTGATTTTTAGTTTGATAGCACGATTACTTTCGAAAGAATTGACAGATTGGATTGGCATTTGTTATACTTCTTTCGTGTCCTATGATAAAGGTGAAGATTGCTAGCCAGCCATTTTAGATAAAAATTTAAAAAATGAGCACCTTTTGAAATTTTTGAGACCACTTTTTTCAAGACTTAAAAACTCTCTGTAAAATTATTTATAATACTCAAAATACAAACGATTTCTTCAAATTACTTTTTTTTTTATAAAATTGAAATTTTCAGAGATATAGCAATTTCAAAATCCAAAAAAAGAAACGAAAATCAACATTTTCAGCTACACGACGCACGATACGATAAAAAGTGAGGATAAGAAAAATGTTTCTTTTGGCAGACCCTATAAGATTATCATAACGACATTTTGAATTTTTCTATAAAATCAAAAATTCAAATTTTGACAGCATAAAAAAATAATTGAAAATCAAAATTTAAATTTTACGGTTAAAATGTGCAAAATAGGTCTGCTATAGGTTTGGTATAAATCGCTTTTTGATAGGATGCGCAGTTTATGTTTAAATCGTGAAAAACATCATTAAAAGTAAAAAAATATGCCCGCTGCGTGTGTACTTTCTCAATCACAATTTTCGTCTTTTAATTTCTTTTTCGGCTCGTGTGTGGGGGTTTAAAAAATTTACATTTTATATACAATTTGAGGGACAAATTAAATGCGAACCACAAGATACGTGATGAGAATGTGTTCGTTTAAGCCGAAGGAGCTTTAACAAAAGAGAATTCACTATCACCAAATTACTGTTGACGATGGTTTGACCTTTAGTTTAAAATAATCTGTGATAATATAGAAAGACCGAGAGCAGAGCGCAAGGGAAACACAGTATCGAGCGCGAAGCGCAAAAACCAACAGTCGCGAGCTGAAGGCGCGCTTAAACTTGCGAATGAAGCGGGCCACGCGCATAGCGCATGACGAGAATGTTCCCGCGAAGCAGGCGGATTTTTTCTAAACCTTTCCTTATTCTTTTTTACATTCTGTTCACCTCCCAATTTTTTCAAACTTCTTTCCTTTCCTAAACCCTATCTGATTAGGTGATTCTACCCTTTCCCTCTTATCTTCTTTTTTGAATCCCTTCAATAAAACAGTTAATTATGACTAATGCAATGTTGGCATTCCTTAAAATCGTAACCCCTTTCCCACCTTTGCCCTTTACTACTACCAGGTACCACTACCTCTTGTTTCCATAACTCTCGCCAACTCTCTTCTCTCCATACTCTATATTTCAAAATCTCACCTATATCAGGTGCCTTTATATCTTGCAATATTCCCACTCTTCTTTGTTTACTACTATCTCCCTTTTACCAAAACCATAAAATATTTTGTCTCTATCCTCTTAATATCCTGGTTTAATCTTTCCTTTTTTTTCTCTATGAAATATTTCTCTATGAAATTAGTTTCGACCAATTTTTTCATCACATATCTCAGCATGTAGTTTTTTTTCTCCTGTATTCTTCTCAAATTATTTCTCCTTTTTTCTATTTTTTTCATTCCTGTCTAAAAAAAGAAGGATTAGAAAGATAAACGGTAAGAAAAATTGAAAATAGAGGACTGATTGACAAAGAAAATGTAAATATTAAAGAAATTCAAAAAATAATGATAGAGGATACAGAGATGAAGGCCGAAGGCAAGGTGATAGGGGAAAGGAAATGTTAAAATAAATAAAGAGGGAAATGGCAAAATATAGAAAAGATATCATAGAATGGGAAGAGACTGGGTAATATTTTATAAAAAGGATAAACAAAGAACAAAGACTGAAACAGGGAAAGAGCTAAATAAAAAAGTAGAAGAGTTAAAAAGTAGGATAGAGAGAATAGAAAGCTCAAGCTGGGACTTAATAGGTAGAGAGTTGGAATGATTAGGAAAGGATGAGGAAAATATTTGAATAAAAAGAAAAGAGTGAGAGCAAAGAAAAAAAAATTAGTGATGAAGGAAGTGTAGAGGAGAAGGAATGAAAAGAATGAGTGGAAGCGCTAAAACGAATAGATAAAAAGGTGGAAGAAGTTTAAATGTGTAGGAAATAAGGGGGGAAGCGAAGAGGAAATTGCGCTGCTAAAACTAAAAAAAATAACCATAAGAAGGAGGCAGTATCAAAAAAGATGAAAGTAATGACAAAGATGTTAAAGGAACTAGCAGAACAGGAAAGAAAAAAGGCAAGAAGGACGTGGGTTTAGCAAGTATAACGGAAAAATGGGGTATAGTTGGTTCGAAGTAAAGCAACGACAGAATTATTAAAAAGTGAGCTTCCTTTTTCTCCTGGTCCCCTACGAGAAAAAGAAACTGAGGTGTGAAAGATCGGAAGTAGTAAGAAACAAAAAGAGACGAGAATATAAATCTATCATTGGTGGAGGTAATAATTGATAATGAATGGTGGAAGTAATGTTAAAGGAATCACTAGGTGATTAGAGATGAGATAGAGGAAGGTTACTAACAGGTTATAGATTTCAGATTCAGCATGCAAAGAGGATGAATAAAGAAGGCAG
This sequence comes from Druon quercuslanigerum, assembly GCA_010014905.2. Taxonomy (NCBI): domain Eukaryota; kingdom Metazoa; phylum Arthropoda; class Insecta; order Hymenoptera; family Cynipidae; genus Druon; species Druon quercuslanigerum. Next base: position 10,389 of record JAAAKG020115904.1, read on the forward strand.
AGAAATGCAAGGAATGGTCATGGTAGTAAGGAAGGTGTATATAACAGAGTGTAATTGAAAATTATAAAAGAAAAATGATTAATCCTAGAAGAGGTGAAGATAGGAGAAACGAAGAAGTAGGGTGCATGTGAGTCGAGACAAGAGAAAATCAAAGGATTTAAGAAATTTGATACAAGAAGAAATACGAAACAAGTGATAGAGGAAGTGGCAGTAGAGGAAATAAATTCAAATACAAGGTATTGAATAGAGAGGGAAGTAAATTTTTAAATAATTTGAAGCGGATATGAAACGGAGTATACTAATATAAATTAATTTCTTATAATGGTTAAGGAAGTAAGGGAAATGTAAAGAATGTGAAAATGGAAGTGGGCTTAGCATCACATACGGATAATGATTGGTACAAGTAATGCTAAAGGAGTCGCTGGGTGAAAAATGATGAGAATCAAAATGCAAAGAGGAAGAATAAAGATAAGAGAGAAATGGGAGAAATAGTACCAAGAGTAAGAAAGTGATATATGACAGATAGTATAGGAAAAATATAAAAGAAAAATGATTAATCCTAGAAGAGGTGAAAATACGAGGAAAGAAAAAGTAGGGTTTTATGTAAATTGGGATAAGGAAAAATCAGAGGAGATAAGAGAGATGATACAAGAAGAAAGAGGAAACAAGTGATAGATGAAGTGATAGGAGAGGAAATAAATTCAAAGACAAGGTACTGAATGGAGACGGAAATAAACTTTTTAAGAATTCGAAGCAGCTCTTAAATGAAACATACTGATGCGTATTAATTCCTTATAATGGCGAAGGAAGTAAGGGAAACGTAAAGAATGTGAAAATGGAATTGGGCTTAGCATCACATACGGATAATGCTTGGTGGAAGTAATGATAAAGAAGTCGCTAGATGAAAAACGATGAAAAATTATTTTAGCTTCAAACTGCAAAGAGGAAGAATAAACAAGACAGAAAATGGGAGAAATGGTGCTAGGAGTAAGAAAGGGATATATGAAAGATAGTATGGGGAAAATATTTTATAAATTATTAATCCTAGAAGAGGTAAAGATAGGAGAAAAGAAAAAGTAGCGTTGAATGTAAATAGGGATAAGGAAAAATCAGAGGATATAAGAGAGTTGACAAAAGAAGCAAGAGGAAACAAGTGATAGAGGAAGTGATAGGAGAGGATGAAGATCCAAAGACAAGGTACTGAATGTGGAGGGAAATAAGTTTTTGAAGAATTTGAAGCAGCTCTTAAATGAAATATACTGATACGGATTAATTTTTTATAATGGTGAAGGAAGTAAGGGGAAGTTAAAGAATGTGAAAATGGAAGTGGGCTTAGAGTCACATATGAATAATGATTGGTAGTAGTAATGATAAGGAAGTCGCTAGATGAAAAATTATGAGAAATTATTTTAGGTTCCAACTGCAAAGAGGAAGAATAAAGAAGACAGAAAATGGGACAAATGGTGCTGGGAGTAAGGAAGGGATATATGACAGATAGTATAAGAAAAATATAAAAGAAAAATGATTACACCTAGATGAGGTAAAGATAGGAGGAAAATCAGAGGAGATAAGAGAGTTGATGAAAGAAGAAAAAGTAAACAAGTGATAGAGGAAGTGATAGGAGAGGAAATAAATTTAAAGACAAGGTACTGAATGGAGAGGAAAATAAATTTTTGAAGAATTTCAAGCAGCTCTGTAATGAAATATACTGGTACGGATCAATTTCTTATAATGGTAAAGGAAGTAAGGGGAAGATAAAGAATGTGAAAATGGAAGTGGGCTTAGCATCACATACGGTTAATGATTCGTGGCAGTAATGATAAAGGAGTCGCTAGATGAAAAATGATAAGAAATTATTTTAGGTTCAAACTGCAAAGAGGAAGAATAAAGAAGACAGAAAATGGGAGATATGGTGCTGGGATTAAGGAAGGGATATATGACAGATAGTATAAGAAAAATATAAAAGAAAAATGAATAAGCCTAGATGAGGTAAAGATAGGAGGAAAATCAGAGGAGATAAGAGAGTTGACAAAAGAAGCAAGAGGAAACAAGTGATAGAGTAAGTGATAGGAGATGAAGAAAATCCAAAGACAAGGTAGTGAATGGAGAGGGAAATAAATTTTTGAAGAATTTGAAGCAGATCTTAAACGGAATATACTGATTAGAATCACATTCTTATAGTGGCGAAATAAATAAGGGAAAGGCGCAGAGTGTGAAAATAAGAGATGAAATAATAATAATTAAAAAATTTTAGTTTAAAAGGATGTAAATTAAAAGTAGAAGTTTGAAGTTTTGGTAGGATCACGAAACGAAACGGTTGGTAATGGGGGTTTTGCAACGGAGATGAATTCTAATGATTAAGAGCGATAGGATTGTAGCTGCTCAACTCAATCATAAAGTTGGCACGCTATTCCCTCGTTAAATTTGCCAGAGGAACTTGGAACTTGTGATCGCCTGCGCGCAGAGGCACGCGGCTTAATATGTGTGAACGCTCCTTTATTAGTAGCGTGACCAATGAGCGCTGACGTTATTAATCAAATTCTAACACCATATATATAGTTTCTCATACACACCCAATTCCTAGAATTTCTTTTCTACGCATCTTACTTACTATTTAAGGGAAATAGAGCTTATCTTTTTGATAACAATTATGTAAAAGAAAAATTCTTTCATAAATTTAAAACCACATTTATTATTCATTTATTTAAAAGTTTCATTCTAAATATTTGTTAAAAGCGTTACTTTTGGTCATTCTAGGTAATAATATTTTACCTAAAATTCGTTCAAAATGCTGTCTTTTAGGAAAAAGATTTAACATTAATCTTTAATTTAGAAAAGAAGAAACAATATTTTAATAACAAATGTTGTAATAATAAATAATTTGAAATGCTTTTTTAATCAAAGAATTTTCTAAATAAAAATTAGATATAGTATTATTACTTTCCCAAAAAAAATATTATTTGTCAGAAGCAACTGTTTTCATATAAAAATTACCTAATAAAATTATTTTTTAAGAACTGTAAGTTTACTCATTAAATTTTGACGTGGGATTCAAGAGCCGGAAATTTAAAAAAAAATGAACTGCTGAAAATACAATATATAGTTTTCTTTTATTTTAAAAAATTGAATTTTCAATCCTTGATGATTTATTTAACAATTTTATTTAAATTTTAAAAGTTATGAATTAGATTTTTTTAATATTCAACAGTAAGAAAGTTCAATTTTCTTCAATTTTCACCGAAATGAATTTGGTTCTGTTGAAAATTTAATCATCAATTTTCTTTAAATCTCATGAATTAGGCTTTCATCTCTTGAAAATAAAGCATTAATTTTCCTCAATTTTCAAAAAATAAATTTTTAATTTTCTTCCATTCAAAGCAACTGAATTTACACGTACTTCAAATTAAACAAAACTTTATTTTTAGCTGCTAAAAACCAAACTGTTTGAAATTGAAGAAAATGGTTTATTACATTTTCAACGGATAGATATTTAATTGTTGCAAATTAGAGAAAATTAAGTTAAAAATTAATTTTTCTCTAAGCTTTAAGAGCTAAATATTTAATTTTCTTCAATTTTCATTAACTAAATTTTTTTCTCTGAAAAATTCAGTAATCAATTTCCTTTAATTTTCATGACTTGAATTTTTATTTCTTGATAATTCAATTATAAATTTTTTTCAAGTTTTCATTTTTTTAGATTTCAAGAAATTGAATTTTCGGCCATCTTCAATTTAAAACAATTTAATTTTTCAACTGTCCCAAATTTACCTCTTGCCAATTAAAGAATATTTATAATTCAATTTTCAACAGCTAAAAATTCCATTATTGCAAATTACGAAAAATTCGACTGTTAAAAACACCATATTGAATTTTATTTCCTGTTTAATCATCTTTTATTTTTAACAGTTCAATTTGCTGTTGTTAATAATTCAATTATCAACTTTCTTTAATTTTTAACAGCTGTAAATTAAATTTCTGCTACTCTTGAACAAATGAATATTCAATATTAATTTTTCATTCATATTCAAATTTGAAAAGTTAAAAATCTATTTACAATAATTGAATTTTCTGTTTTATTTAACTTGAAATAATTTAATTTTTATCTTTATTCATAATGTGTCCCCTAAGGTTTTACATGACTTCTATTCCATACCACTTACATAATAAACAGAAAGAAAATTTCTACCTTAATATTTACAAATATTTACAACTTAAAAAATTATCAGCTTAGTTAAAATTTGTCTTTGAGCATTGAAAATGTAACTATCTTATTGAAAATTTGTCTCCTTTGCGTAAAGATTTAACTTTTGTTTAAAAAATATTCTTTCCTGATAAAAATTTAATTTTTTTATATGTTAGAAATTCAAAAAGAATTCAGAAAAAGAAAAGCGAGCCATCAATAAAATAATTCTTAATCTTTGAGAACACAAGCTGTCTTTATAATCCTTGAAATCTTTATGAAATCTTTGAAACCTTTTGAAATCTTTGTGACTTCGTTGAAATCTCTCGAAGTACTTAAAATCTGTGTAAAATCTTCAAATTTCTATGAAATCTTTTGGAATCTTTTGTGTTAGTTTGAAATCATTACAACCTTTGAAATCTTCTAAAATATGTTAAAACCTGATTTTATAGTTTAACGTCTTTAAAATATTTTTGAAATCTATCGTTTTCAGAAATCTTTTGTACACATTTGAAATCATTAAAAAATATTTTTAATCTGTGCAAATTCGTTTGAAATCTTAGAAATCTTTAAAAAGCTTTAAAATCATTAAATTCTTTGAAATCTTAATGAAATATTTTCAAATCTTCTAGAATGTTGAACTTCACCCTTTTTTAAATCCTTTAAATCTTTAAAAACATTCAAATATTTGGAAAACA
>JAAAKG020115915.1:0-15264 GCA_010014905.2 Druon quercuslanigerum
TTTGGTGTCTTTGATGAGATTTTGTGGTTTTGTCTGGTTTTGTGTCAGTTCGTGATCTTCACATTTATTTGCAAACGTTGACTTTACTGATTCTGCAAATTTTGGTAATTACCATATAATATTACAAAATGTAAAATTCTAACCTCAAATTTTGGAATCGTATTTCTTTAAAAATGTATATAACTATAATCAAAAATAGAAAATATTCTACGCGATTATTATTTTTTCCATTTTACAACCTTCAAATCATTCAAAAGTCAATTCTGCTGTCCCGAAGATATAACCTAGTAAGTGACATTTGCTATAGAGGTTATTTTTCCGTATGCATATAGTCTCTAAGGCAAATGTCACTTGCTAGGTTATACTTTTGGACAGCAATCATGTTTGAAACAATACCCAGTGGGCTCAAAATTTGGCGACGTCTTTACGACATTGTTACTTGCATTTATTTCGTGTCAATTTTATTATTTATTCTGACTCTTTGATTCCCAACAAAAATATAATTTAATTTAAACCCTCATTGTATACGCACTCATAGGTCGCATTATGCGCGCACGCGTGCAAGTCGTATGCGTGCGACGCATATGCGGGTCAAATGAGGACGCATCTGTGTCATTATCTGAGCGCACGTCATACGGATAATCCGCATGCGTGCCTCCAGCATGCGCGCACCGTGCGGACAAATTGTTATCTGGACAGTATTATAGTACTGGACGAGATTAGTCAAATTCTAAAACTTTGGAATTTTTTGCCTAAAATTTTATTTTAATTCCAAATGTTGAGTCTCAATCTGTTAAGTGAATCTTTTCGTAGCTTTTTCATATGCTTTTAAAATTGGTCATAAAAATTAAATTTGTTTATAGACGATTCACCATTTTTCTTCTCATACAAAAATTTTTATCTCTTGTTGTTCTACATTACTTTTAAAAAGAAACGCTGCATGAAATACGTTGAAATTCTTATCATAGACGAAGGTTAAATATTTTTTAATGTTTAAGTCTGAAAAAAAATTTTGTATTGTAAAAGTTAATAACAATCAAATATCAGCGTATATGATAAGAATTGCATCGCACTTATTCCAGTGTTTTTCTCCAAAAGTAATGTAGCACAAGCTTAGATTAACAATTGTTCGTGAAAAGAAGAAATCTCAAATTATTTATAAAAAAATTAATTCTTCCAAATTAAAAAGCAAATTTCTATAATAGGCATTTAAAAATAAAAATCTTAACGTCACACTAGTTAATTTCCGTTTAGCCGTTTACGAAAAAAATACTAGTCATGTTAATACATTCTAATTTTCTTGTTCTTAACTTTTACAAAAAATTTGAGCCCAACCTGAACTTCAGCAAATATCTTTTAACATGAAAGCTATAGACATAAAAATTCAATAGGTTAAAAAAAATGTTCAAAATCTAAGTATCCAGCTAAAAAAAATTCAACCTCTACTAAAAATTCAAGTTTAAATATAAAAAACAGGTAAGCCACAAATTCCAAAATTTTTGATTTGGACTAATGTCGATAAATGCTAAAATAATTCTCTGCAGGTGAAAATTTATCTGTTGAATTAAAAGACTATTTTTTGAAAATTTGTTTTTATTTCGTTAAAAAATCAACTGTTTTACCGGTTTTATTTTTTATTGGAAATTAATTGTTTTTAGTTAACAATTTAAATCGTAGTTTATAAAAAAATATTATATGAGGTGAACAAGTCAATTAAAAAAAAATTTTTTTGAGCAATTAAATTATTTTTCTTTCGCAGAAATTTTATTTTTGGGGTTAAAAAATACGGTTACCATTTTTTATTCCTAAATGTACTATTTTTTTGGTTAAAAATCCGTATCTTTGGACAGAAAGTTAAACTTTGTTAAAAGTGCATCTGCTTGAAAGAAAAATGATTTTCGTTTGGCTGGCGATTGATATATTTGGTGGAAAATGTTTTTAATAAAAAATTAAAATCTTCTTTGGTTGAAATATCAAATATTATGTTTTTCGTTTACAATTATTCTGAGAAATTAAACTTGAAAGTTCTACTATTTAGGTGTAAATTGCAGCTGTTTAGTCTAAAATTAATTTTTTTTTTAATTTACGTTTTATTGAATATGAAATATTTTACGAACTAGGATTTGAACCATTTCTTATTGAAATTAATATGGTACCTAAAAATTAATTGTATTTAAAATAAGACAATTTGGATTGTAAATTCTGTAAAAATATTATGTTTGTATGTTTAGTGTTTTACTTTACGCGTTTATCAAATTAAATCTAAGAAAAGTTTTTCACTGCTGCGCTTTGATCAACTTTTAAATCTTCCATTTAATTAATTGTCAAATCTAGAAAAATATTCCTCAAACTGTGTCAAGACTATAAATTTAAGAGCAAATAATACTCTTTAAATTGTGATAAATAAGCTTTCGAGCCTGAATGTATTTGTATTAATAGATACGATCTCATTTCTCGATCATCGAATCTGTACATTTTCACTAATAATTAGCTACATTTCCAAAAATATACATCTTTAAGTACTTAAGTTGTTACTTATCCTCCCTCGACTGATTAAGGAAGTAGATTATATTGCATTTTTTTATTAATCTAAGGCACAAAATAAAACTATTTATTCCTTTGATATTTTCGCATACGTTGTGACATTATTGATTCACTGCCTTATAAACAGTATATATTTTATATATCTATGCTCTTCTAGAAGATAAAATTTTCTAGTTATCAAAAAATATGATGACCCAAAGGTTTTAGAATTTCACTAACGCAATATTAAAAAACCACAATTTTGTTTTACTGAAATCATTCAGTTGAAAAATTGACTAGTTCTGAGTTACTTTGGTGACTAATCATGAAGTGAATTTTTCTTCCTAATTGCTTTGAAATCAAATCCCTTAAGAATACAAGAGATTGGTGGAGATGACGACTACGTAGTATATTCCCAATTTTCACAATATTGCCTTCTTGTTGTTTAAAAAAAAATAAAACTGTTTCACAATCGCGTTGTTTTATTAAATTTTTCTATTCTTTACATTTAATAGATGAAAGAATTGCATTAGTAATTTTCGACAAATCTCTAGTGGTTCATTTTCCAAATATTGAGGAAAGCTTTTCTAGATTTGGAAATGTGTTGAACACCGGAATGCAAAAAGGTGATTTTTTCTGAAAAACCTTTGTGTTGGAAGCTAAATTTGTTCAATTGTTCATTTAAGTAACTAATATCTTTTCATGTTATAATGAAATTATACTTACTTGTAAAGTGAGGGGGTACCATGCAGCTAAAGAGTAGAATGAAGATTTTCATTTTGGCAAGATAGAGACAAAACTATAGAAAAATAAAAAGTAAATTTTTAAATAATGTTTTAAACAGTACGTGGCAAATATCCGAAATATATTCATTTATATACGAACCAATATCAAATTACAGAGATTTGTATATGATTTGAAATAGAGTTAAATACAAAGGCTGTTTATCTTAGATTGTAGAATTTTTCATATAAATTAGATTTATTACTCAAAGGACCGTAAAATATATTATAATTTATTGAATTTTTAAAATCTCAGTGAATTTTATTATAGATAAAAATTTCGACTATGAAGCAATAATATTGAAAATCATGTCAATTTCATATTGAGTTTTCCAAAATCCGTTTTCTAATCCCAATATTGTAAATCTAACAATATGTTTTAAAAAGTTTCCCTAAAGACCACTTAAATTTTTTCTTTGTTTTACCTAGTCGATTTCAATAGATCCACATACTTTGACGGGGTGTTTTGAATATTAAATAATTTTTTGGTGGCTGTCAAAAAGACGTATAAATCCCTAAATTCACAATTTTCCGCTGATATTTTCGGACAGGTAATTATAAATATAAGATACTATACTAGAACAACAAAGACCGATAAAAGGCTAGGACTGATTTAATTACTTTTCATTAAAGTGTAAAGATAATAATGATTATAACTTTACTTAGTAATACTCAGACTTCTTTGCCACTTATCGTCCTCTAACTTTATGTTTCAGCATTTACATGTTCTATGAAAATTAAAAAAGTTACATGCTTTTTAAGGTTTCAACAATGTGCAAAGAATAAAAATAAACTATTTATCTGCTTCTTTATCTCCTCGTCATTTAGCTCCTCTCCATCTACCCCCCTTGTTCTTTTAATCCCCTCATATCACTTCCGTGTGCCTGACACCTTAAATGAATCTTTAAAAAATTTCCTCCATTCGTCACTCCCTCTCTTCTCACTTATCCGCACCCTTCGTTCCCTAAACGTATTAATGATCTTTCACTCATTACCTTTTCTCTTAACACACCTCAATTCCTCCTCCAGCTCTTTTTCCTTTTCTACCTCTTTCTACTTACACATTGCCCTAAACTCCTTCATCATTTCTATGTACCCCTACACCCTTTGTTTCACCCTTTCCATCCCATACTTATTGTACGCAGTCACAAACCTATATATTACCCCTCTTATTTTCACTGCCCTTATTTACACACCATCCCGCACCCTCTCTACATAAACTTCTTCCTGTAATCCATCCCTTACCCCTGTTATAATTGTCCTACTAGCCCTTACTTTCCTCTTTACTCTGACCGCATTCTGTATCCTACACCTATAACCTCAATATGAAACAAATTCGCCTTCACTTCCTTCAAAGCCTCCTTCTACTCTTCCTACACCTATATTATCTCATCTACTTTTTTCCGAAGCCCTACCTTCGTCGCTCTTCCTTCAGTCCTCTACTTCCTAGACCTGTCGTTTAACATTCTCTGCACATCCCTTTCCTTTCTCGTAAAATCTTAATCGATTAAAACCTTCTTGTCCTGCATCCTATTTTTTATGCTTAAGCCCCCACTTTTCTTTTCTGCTCTCCCAAATACCTTGCTTTTCGCCCTCCCCCTGTCAAATACTTCCATTTCCGACCTGTCCTCGACCTTCTCAAGCCTTTTTCCGTCTCTTTTCTTCCACACCCTAATCTCTCCTTCCATCTGCTTTACTTTATCTTCTTTTTCCTTTTTTACCGACACCACCTCCTTCTGCAATCCTTCTAGTTTCTCCCTCAATTCTTTAACCTCCTTTTCCCATGTCTCATCTACTTACCCTCAGGCCTTCCGTCATACTTTCCATTTTCTCCTTAGGAATATCTAGGGCGTTTTTTCCAAACTCTCTTTCCTGTCTCTTTTCTTCTTCAAGAGATTCTTCCCCTCACTTATGCTAGACCTCTGACCCTCACCTTGCCGCTTCCTCCGTTCCGATTTTCCCACGCCTTGACGCTTTACTCGAGACAAGGCCGCGCAAAGCTGGGCATCCTAGCCTGTTTGAAATTTCATCCCCGTCGAATTCACTACCAGCACTGCCAGTAATCTCGCTGCCCACCTTCTGCTCTTTCTTCTGTAACTGTGACCTATCCATGTAAAAAAGTACTTACTGGAGCCAACAGGTGTCTCTCAAGGCCGTTGTCGCTTACCGTCCATAATCTTCCCTTTCTTTGCACTATGTTACCCCTCACAGCCCCTGCAGACACACTTTTCCCTCCCCTTACGTCCCCCAGCACAACGGGAACCATCCTTGTCCACCATAAAGGCCCAAAGTCCTGAACACAAAACTTCCCCGCTCCTTTGCCAACGTAACCTCACTTTTCATAATCGAAAAGTTTACTGTTCGTTAGAAGGAAAGCATAAAGTAGGCAAAGTAACTTTTTTTATAAGCCATTATAAAAAAGAGTAAAAGAAATTATTAAACGTGGATTGTAATTTAATAAAAAAATTAACTGCAAAGTTGAAATGTATTTTTAAAGATGAAATGAAAGATATTGTAGGAAGGTAGGTTTTCACAACAGAAAACAATTTGCCTTACCTGCTGTTGGTAAAAACTCACCACCCTGCCAACTCTTTTGCTTCTTCTTTAATAATACTTTCCAACTTTGCAGTTCATCTTCTTATCAAGTTACAATCTGCGTTTAATATTTTCTTTCGCTCTTTCTTTCGAATTACACGGTCGTTTATGTAAATTCTGTAGCATCTCCTGACGAGCGGTAAACTCTCCCATTATCAAAATTCCACCCCGCAACTACAATTAACATTAATTTTTAACTTAGAAATTCATGCCTCACATACATACTCACCTCCTAAGCTTCCACCATCATACTCCACTTACACCTTCTACCCAAACTCCGTAAGATCTTCTCACCACCCGTCACTGCACATTTTCTCACTACCGCATGATCTAAAATAAGCCAATGAGCAGATATATATGTGAACACATTATTTTTGCCTGCTTATGTAGATCAGAAATAATTTTTTATCAGCTTTTCAAGTTGAATTTCACAGTAAAAAAAATTTTTAAAGGTATATTCGACTTAATTTCAGATTTGACTTGAATTAAGGAAGTAACTGAATTTAAATGTGCAAACTATTTTGAACATGGCACTAACTTATCTTAAAAAAGAAAGCAGAATTTTTCATCAGGGACATGGACAAAGAGATATGTGACTCAATACTAGTTATATTGATGGTTATAAAAATCCTCGAAATCAAGCTCGATTTCAGCATCTTACTCGACAAATATATATCCAGAAAATCCTCCTTTTTTACAAGAAACCTATCAGGGCGCAACATCCAAACCTCATGGTTACCTTTATCTCGATTTAAAAAAGTCTACACCAGATAATTGTCGTTTTAGAAGAAATATCTTTTCAACGGACGGATTTTCATATGTGTACATACCTGTAAAAAATATAAAAGGATCGTAATTAACGAAAAGCTTTATGAAAATTGGCAACATCGAAAGGTACTTGGAAAAATAAAAAACGCTTGGTCATTCAGAAAGGTGGATTTTTAACTTTATTACTTCCACCATTTGTCGGTAGTCCTTTCTCAAATCTTTTCAACTCAGCTAATTTACGAGGGTAAATAGCCCTTTTCCATTTAACAACTATGGAACATTCGAGAAAGGTGGTTTTGATGCCGAGCGAGCAGGCAGAAAACTTTCTACAACAAGGTTTCGGATCAGAGAATAATACTGCAAATACGAAAGCGCACGCGTCTTCCATGAATCCTGTAGATAATATCTTCTCCGGTGCTAACTACGAAGTTCCCAATCTAAGTAATACGACCTAAACTCCAGCTAATATTATGACCAGGCTCGTTGCTGAAATGATTTGAATATTATATTCTCCATTTTTAAAAGATGAGTATGAGAAATGGAAAATATATCAATAAGTTTCACAACTATTTTTATTTTTTACCTGGGAAACATGGAAGTATGAAAAATCTAAGAAAGACCAGGATAATCAGAAAGCTAAAAATATAGTTGATTGAAGTAGTTTCAATCATAATGATGGTAAGGAGGGAGAAGATTATTTGAACAATAATGGTGATATTATAGCTAGCATTCCACAAACTTTTTAAAATAGAGGAATTGTTTTGCTTCAACGACTTTGTGAACAAGATATGCAAAAACGTGTAAAATGGGATTCACATAGTTCTCTCTTTATAGATGGTAAGAATGTAAAAATTCAAATATTATTGATCTAATAAACGATGCATTGAGGTTCAAATAAAAGGTAGAACCGGCGTAAAATCGGCATTGCTAGAGAGATTGCCGGAAATAGAAAGCAAAGGAAAGAAGATATATGATTGGTCTTTACTAAAGGCAGAAGACAAAGAAGTCATAAGTGCTAACGAGCTGTCTACGGGGCTCACTGACACGCCAGGTAGGAGTATGCAACGAACAACACCTCGCATCAGCACAGTCTCGGCTAAATCTCAAGAGGCGAGAAAAGGTAATAGCCAGTGGAAAACATTGTTTTTCAAAACATGAAATTGTTAGAAGAAATATATTGTGACCCATCCCATGAATCCTCTTCCGCAGGTATTGAAAAACTTGCAAACGCTGTTCGTGGTAGTGTCTCACGTACAAAGGTGGTTAATTGGTTAAAATCTCAAGACCTATATAATCAACATATAATAATTATCGAAGTTTCAGAAGATTAAAAGATTCCAACGATGGTTGCCAGCATCTACTGGTGGTTTGGTTTGAGCCTCTTGTTCAAACGGTATAAGCCGTAAAACGGTAATTCTTCAGTTTAAACCTTCGTTTTCAGGGCTGTCCAAATTTCCCACTTTCTAAAATACTTAAAAGCATATTTTTCTTTAACATGTAGTAAATCTGAGATTTCTAATTTCAAAAGCAATCACTGAAACGTGCGTCTCTCAAGAACTTTAGGATAATCTTGTTATTGTTAATAGAACGCACCTTTCTCGAACATTTGTATTACTCTACTTAATTTATGAGTTTATGTTATTACTTACGACCGAAAGTGTACTAAGCTCTTAACCATCGAAAGAAATAGCTACTTCTAAATTTAGACCCTGCACTGTTCGGCTAAGGGTACCGTTAGTTTGTACGCAGCTTGCTTATCCGAATTTCCAATTTGTAAACGCCTTCCAATACAGTACCTTCACCCCCACCTTCACACTTTGTAAACCTAGCTTCTGAAACTGACCTACGACTTTTTGGGGATAGATTTCAGACACTTGGGTTTCGTCAGCACCTCGGTTAAGACCTGAGTAAAAGGCGGATCGGACAATAATTTCCGTGACACGCGAACTATATCAAACTTGTCATTTCAACATATTCATATAATTGTCACTAACCTAAATAAGTTAAATATTCTAATAAATGTATTAAGGATATTTACGTGTTTAATTATTTAGTAATTGACTAAAACTCAGAACCCGAACTTTTAAAAGAATACGTTGCACATTACTTGAGCGTATAATCACCTCTCAAAGATAAATCTACGTATCAAGCGAGAAGGGCTTTTGAAGTTATTCTCGAAAAAATCAAAAAATTGTTCTCGCATCTATCTTCAGAGTAATAGACAAAAAGAATTTCTCGATGCAGGTTTTCAAAATTTGTTATCAACACTCAGTATAAGATTTCGTGCTGTATGCGATCCAAATATCAAGGCTCCTGTAGTTGAAAGATTTAATCGTACACTACAAGAACGCATGTGGCGCTATTTCACGCATATTAATACTTATTGTTTTATTTATGGTTTACAACAACTTGTACTGGTACGTTGTGAAGAAAGGAACATTTTTTAAATGTGCTCTTAATAACGCAACTATACTGAAAATCTGGCTTCAAAATCCAAGACGAGAAGAAATATCACTTCGAAGTATCACAGGTCAGAATGCACTGATAAAAAATGTCTGTTCCAAAACTGGGAATCGTTAACAGAATCATATCGACTTGGCAGTCCTGAAAATAGAGATGGACGGCCTTCAGACACTTCGAGCACTTCAAGCAATACGAGGACATACGACTATTGTATTCCCTGCGGATCGGATACCAAAGGTGTGCCTTTGATATATTGAGAATTGCGATGTTGGTTTTTATAAATTTGAAATGAATTTCAAATTAAAAATAGAATATATGCAGTCATATGTAATTCTAATAAAATAAGTAATATAACTTACCTGACTAAAACGATAAAAGGTCAAAATAATTAGGGAACATGTACATTAAGAAAGGGTTAGATTATAGATTAAAGTTTATTCAAGGTCCTTGGATAGCGTCACAAAAGGCAAAAAATTCAGTACAATAATAAGAATACATTCGATATATGCAATAAACCAAAATTACGATATAATAAATAATAATTAAAATTATAATGATACCCCCATATTTAACCGAATCAACAGTCAAGGAAAAGACTCTAATGATTCTACACCCAGCGGCTGCACCCGTATTTCAAAATATCTGCACTAGCATTCACCTAAAACATTTTTGTAGTATGCAAGGAAAATCACAGTTACACCTGTGTATAGTACAATGGGCTTAAGTTCTACTTGGTGCTTGTACAAATATTAAAGACCGCCGTGCAAAATTTGTGAAATGTCATTTAACAGTTTTAGACCGCGAACCTTTCATTTTATTTATTTCTCTATCGTAGCTTCTAATTTTCTAGAATTTCTTGTCACTAATTTAAGATCTACTTATTACCTGCATACGTTCCAAATCAGAATTTTTCGTCAGCTACTGTCCGAAAAAAACGTACGGACTACATGAAAAATTTAAGTCGATTTTTTACTCTCAAATAATTAAGTGTATTGATATATCGTGGCATGAAATTGTATCTTGGCAGGTCGTACATACATACCAGATATTCATTTAGCACTCTCTGTAGTCTAACTTTGAGTTTAAAGGATCCAATGTTTTATGGATTTTTTTAACTATACGACAGACATTTTTTTGCAAGGTAAGCGAGTGGCTTAAGATGATATTCAAATTGTAAGCAAAGCAAGTCGCTTAAGATGATACCCAAATTGTAAGCAAAGCTAGTGTATTGTATGATAAAAATATTTTACATTAGTGGAAGTAAAGTTGCTACTCAAATTGTCAAACTATTGTGGACTATGGCTTTCAGCTTCGAAACATTAATGGATAGGTTTTTAGTTGTGACCCACTTATAGAGAAGCTCAATCAATTGAATTATTGATCCGAACTCCCAAGATAATTTAGAAAGAGAGGCCTTAAAAGAGATCACTGAGGGAGTGATATAGATTTATTCAATTAGATTTTGTAAAGATTTACCTAATTAGATAACATAATTTTATTATGATCGAATACCACTTGTTGTATATCCGCAAGATAAGCTTAAAAACACACTACTTTATTTCAACATTTAATTTTTCTAAGTCTGCTAAGAAGAATGCTATGATCCACTTTAACGGAAGTTCTAGAAAAGTCTAAAACCACTAAAAGTGAATTCACTTGCGACTCAATAGCATATTTTATATGACTTGAGATTTTTAACTGTGTAGTCTGGATGTTGTAGCCCTGACTAAATTCTGTTTGATATGTATCATATATATATATAGTCAGCTTTGAGGTATTTAGCCTGCCTTTTATATATAATTTTCAAAAAAAAACCTTAGAAGATGCACATAATAGAAGCAGATACAGTCACTGAAGTGAATAAATTGTAATACTTAGGATTAATATTTTAGATCTACTTAGAAATAATAAGTTATGGGGCAGATGACATTTCCGTCCCGGATACCTGCGAACGCTTCTCCCACTAGACGGCTTCCCCTCCACTGACATCATCTTGGGCATGTAGAGGCACTGCGCTTGCGCAATCTATGCGAGAGAGGAACACAAAGCGGCTTATTAATTGCCATAGTAACGATTTGTCGCATCGTGTTCCCTTTAAGCGTTCTAGCGCAAGCGCAGTAACACTACATTCCAAAGTTGGTATTCCCCTCATTCAGTCGATCTGCTGCCGTCGATCTGGTCAGTGGAAGTCCTTCGTACCTAATAAGGACTAAAATAAGGAATATAAAGTTTTGTCAATTTCGCACTTGGTAATTTATAAACACAATTTTCGAAAACTTAATAATGTTAAAAATTTAAGAGATTTGCGATAGAGACTATTTTTCGATACATGCACATGAGAAAATAACCTCTATGGCAAAAGTCACTTACTAGGTTTTTCTGTTGGACAGCAGTCATAGCCATTGTCATACCGAATTTAAAACTGTATGGTTTTTCTGTGCATAAATAAATCAAAAGTACATAAAACAAATGAAGTTTTTTAAAATGCAGTTGAAGAGTGCATTTATTTAGACTTATTAACTAACATCATAATTTTGTTTATTTCTCAAACAATCGAATATCTCAAAATTGTCTCTAAATAATTTTCCACTGCTATTCAAAAGTATATATAATCTCATTCATATCATAATTTCGAAACTCATTAACAAACTTCACAATTTTGTTACCGCTAAACGAATTTTATATCGAATTTAATTAAACATAATATTTTAACACATAGAGAGTAGAATACAAAGAATCTTCATGGAGTCGATCTCAAAAGTTTGGCTCATCAAATCTAACTTTAGATACTTTTAAGAGGAACAAAAAAGAAATTTGCTTATTCTTAAATAAGAACTTAAGTTTTCTTGTTATTAACTTACGGTTCAAGAAAAATAGAATTACTTTTTCATAAAAAAAAGACATTTCCAAAGAAAAGATTTAAATTTTTCACCACGAAAGATTTTTCATTCAATAAAGAAGAAAAAATCTTAGCCAAAATATGGAATTCTAAATTTAAAAAAAGAATTTCCTGCAAAAAATTTTTACGCGGTATAAACCTTTAACATAAAAGTTTAATTTTCAGCACAAAAATATGAACTTTCTACCAGAATAAGTGAATTTTTTGTTCAAAAAGTTATTTATTAATAGAATTATTGAGTCTTCAACCACAAAAATGTATTTTTAACCAAAAAGTTAACTTCTCAAAAAAAGATTAATTCACTACCCAAAAAGTAAGCTTAAGGTATATTAAGAAGTTAAGAAAAGATTTCAAATAATTTAGAAGAAAACATAGAATTTTGAAGATTTTGAGCACCAAATTTAGAAGTTTCTAAGCATTTTGAATGATTTCAAAAGAAGAAAATATTGTATCAAAATTCCTAGAAAAACGAAACATGATTTTTTTTTTAATTAATCTTAAAAAATATTATTTTAAATGTACAAAACTTTTACAATAGAATCTGAAAGATTTTAAAGAATTTTTTCAATTTCGCTAGATTTAGAAAGTTTTGTAGGATGAAAGTCCTTAATTATTTTAAAAGATTTAAACTTTTTTTATGTATTAATTATTTTTTGCAGGTTAAAATTGCTTAAAATAATATAATTTAAAAAATTCTTAAATTTTTGGATTGATTCTCGAATTTAACATTTGATAAAGTCAGATTTTTTTCTTTATAGACTGAAAAATCTTTTAGAGTGAAGAATTCAACTTTTTTTTGAAAATTTCTTGTTTTGGTTTAAGAATTAGTGTTTTGGTTTAGGCTTAACTTAGTGAAAATAAACCAGAAGTTTTGAAATACTATTTTTAATTGAATTTTATAAACAAATTGGCTAAACAGTAGAAAAAATTATGATGTTTGTTAATAAGTTTCCAATTTAAGCTAAGAATGAGACTAGTCGTACTTTGAGACTGGGGATGCAAAGTTATTTAAGGATAATTTTTACTAATTCGATTGTTTGAGAATTTAACAAATTTATGATGTTAGTTAATAAGTTTTCAATTGTGGTCAAATTTTAGCTTCCGGAATTTCTCAAGCTAAATAGAAAAAATTGTATAATCCGAATTTTAGTCCACATTAGGTTCGAAGGACTCCCACTGACCAGAACGACGGCAATAGTTCGGCTGAGTGAGGGGAACAGTGCTCCCAACTTTGGCATGTCGACGTACTGCGCTTGCGCTAAAGCACACGACGCGACAACTCGTTACCATGGCAATAATAAGCCGCAACGCGTTCCTCTTACACATAGCATGCGTCTGCGCAGTACATCGACATGCCAAAGTAGGAGTCACTGGAGTGGAAGTTGTGTAGTGGGGAAACCGTTCGCAGGTACCCAGGGTGTAGCTGTCCATCGCCCAATTTATTTCTAAGGCTTAGTAATTTAATAATAAGGCCTACATGCAGCGGCATATACTATAAACTATTATATAAATATTATATAAACTATTCCTTGACCCAGAGAGGAAGTTTACCGGTATAACGTGAAAGCAATCCCATCCATATCTTTGGGCCGTCTTTAGGTTGCACCATAACGATTGGTTGGTTACGAAAGCGAAACTCTGCCAACATATTCTCAGGCTTTAACAGTGCTCCATAGTAATCGTCACCACTTTTTATAAAGCATTGGGACTTTTCATACTTAAAATACTTGTTAGAGTAAGACTTCATCTCTTTTGCAAGTAAAGATGGGGTTGGATGCGCAGGACTTTTCAATAGTAAATAAGCCTCTTGTAAACCATTTTCTCGTGTTAGTTCATACGTCCACTTAGGAATCTGTGGGATATACACGTGTTTCAGAACTCCCCATTCGATCTGATTGGCTTGCTGAATTAATATGTAAATGTAGCTATCTTTAGGAACTATAATATGTTCAGCTGGTGGCTGACTTGTACCTGTGTCTCCATTTTGCATTGCATCTAGTTTTTTAAAGACAAAAAGTGATTTATCAATTTATTGTAAACTTAAAAAATATCGGTTGGTAAGTAGATAGAGGGCCGTTCAAAAATTACGCCACACTGTCAGCTGTAGTAAGGGGGGGGGGGGGTGCAGGTTTTATGACGATTTGTGACATTAAGTAGGGAGGGGTAACGCAAAATGTGACATCATACAGAGAAAATATAAAAGTAAATAATATTTTTTTGTAAATACATGAAAAAATTTTAATTTGTGATTCTATTTTTAAAATAAAGCATTTTAAGGTAGTTGATGTACCAAAAGTCACATATATAAAAAAATAGTTTTTCTATGATTTTAAGAATCGTTTTTTAGCCATTACTTCTTACCAAATTTTTAGAAATAATTTCATTTTAGGAAATGACGGCTTATTTTTTTCTGGAGAACATTCGCAACAACTCTACTGTTTCCAATTTTGAAAGAAATTTTTCTATGGCTGAAGTCATTTGAAAAATTTTTTCAAGAAAACATTTTTTAAACAAATAATTCAATTTTAGGTTTATTTTAATTATTTTTATATAGTATAATTAGAGA
Organism: Druon quercuslanigerum; assembly: GCA_010014905.2. Taxonomy (NCBI): domain Eukaryota; kingdom Metazoa; phylum Arthropoda; class Insecta; order Hymenoptera; family Cynipidae; genus Druon; species Druon quercuslanigerum. Next base: position 14,597 of record JAAAKG020115915.1, read on the forward strand.
GAATGTTGCAAAGAATGTTTTTTTTTGAAAAAGATTAACCGTCATCTACTCAAATGCAATCATGTTTCGAAAATTGGTAAGAAGCGACGGTAAGAAAAAAAATCAATTGCAAAAAACATGGTTAAAATGAATGTTTTTTCTGTAAATTTTAAAATTTTTTTATAAAAGATCATGTTTTTCATTTAACATGATATCAGTTATATTATTTTAATTTTTTAAATCATAGAAAAACTATTTTTTTTAGATAAAATTAATTTCTAAATGGTAAATAAACTTTTGTACGACAGCAGTTTTTATTATCTGAGATAACATTTTTTACGTCTCCGATCTATTTTGAAAATATGTGAATTGACATAATAAAAAAGTAGTAGAAAGTATTGCAAATATTTCAAAAATTCTAAGCAATTTAAAAAATTTCAGAAATTTTCACTAAGATTTAACAGAGATTTCAAACGTCTAAAAAAGATTTTAGCGTTTTCAAAAGATATCACAACGATTTTAGGAATTTTAAAGGTATCATACAAATTTCAAAAACTTAAAAGATTTTTAGTGATTACCAAAATTTCAGAAACTTTCACAAACATTTCAAAAAGATTTCAAACGTCTAAGAAAGATTTCAGCGGTTCAAAAGATATCACAACGATTAGAAACATTTTAAAAGGTATCAA
>JAAAKG020115926.1:0-15263 GCA_010014905.2 Druon quercuslanigerum
ATATATAATGCACGACTTTTAATTACAAATATCCTTATGACCCGAATGCCAATATAAACAAATTTTCAAAATAAAATCAACCATTATATTTTTCAATTGTTTTTAATTTTGTGGTTTTAACCAGATAAAATGTATTAAACTATTTAATGTTAATTGTTTTTTATCTACTGTCTTAAAATTAATAGTTTTTTAATGTTGACTTTTAATTCTAAATTGTTCAATATTAAATTATTTATTGAAAATTTATTTATTCGATTAGAATTTATTTTTATAACTGAAAATTCAACTTTTTGGTTAAAAATACAACTTTTTTGTTGAAAATTACTGTTTCTGTTAAAAATTCAAATATTTTGTAAAAAATCGTATTTTAAAGTTAAAAATTAATTTTTTTAATGAAAATCTAACGATTCTCTTTTGGGTTAAAAATCGATCATTTTTAAAAACCTTTTTAGAATCCTTTTCAGAAATCTTTTTTTGTTTGAATATCAACCATTAATTTTTTCAATTTTTTTTAATTTTGTCGTTTTAACCAGATAAAATGTATTAAATTATTTATTGTTAATTGTTTTTTATCTACTGTTTTAAAATTAATAGTTTTTTAATGTTGATTTTTATTTCTAAATTGTTCAATATTAAATTATTTATTGAAAATTTGTTTATCGGGTTAAAATTAATTTTTATAACTGAAAATTCAACTTTTTGATTAAAAATACAACTTTTTTGTTGAAAATGACAGTTTTGGTTAAATATTCAAATATTTTGTAAAAAACTCGTATTTTAAAATTAAAAATTAATTTTTTAAATTTTAATCTAACTATTCCCCATAAGTGTAAAATCAAAATTTTATCTTTTTTTGGCTTTAAAATGAAAATATTCTATTGGTTAAAATATCAACTATTATATTTTTTAGTAAGGAAAATTAAACTATTCTATTTTCAGTTCCAAATGTATTTTTTTTAGTAGAAAATTTAAGTTTTTAATGCAAATTTGTGTATTTTGTTGAAAATTCTTCATCTTTAACAAGAAATAATTGTTCGTGGTCAAAATTTCATCTTTTTAAATAAAAATTAATTTTTTTAGTTGAGTATTAAAAGTTACAAATTAAAATTTTCTTTTCTTGCTTCTTGAGGTAACAATTTTGTTTAATATACCTTTTTGAATGAAAATTAATTTTTGTAACGAAAAATTGAACTCTACCATTTTTATTTACAAATTAATTTTTTTAGTTAGAAATTCAAATCTTTTCTTAAAAATGTAACTATTTCTTTTAAAATTTCCCTGTTTGGCAAAGAATTAATATTTCTTTTAAATAATCCATCTATTTGTTTAACAAATAAACCATTTGGTAGAAAATGTACTCGATTGACAATGTAACTATTTTGTTGAAAATTCGCATTATTGGATAGAAAATAAATCTCTTTGAAATCAATTTTATTCAATTGTTTGAAAAATCGAACTTTTTTGTAAAAATTTTGTCATTTTAAAAAAAAGTGTCATCCTTTTTGTTTAAAACTGCCTATATTTTGTTGATTTTTTGTAGATGAATTAAACTATTTTTATTAAGATTTGAATCTTTTTTGGTTGCAATATCAATTAAGCATCAAAACTCTTAGTCAGGTCTTTATTTTTTTTGTGTGCAAAAGTATTCAACTATTTGTTTAATTATTAATTTTCTTGTAGAAAGTTTGATTTTTTATATCTGAGATGGTCATTTTTTTCTCATTATCCCAATAGTCTTAAAATGGTTTTAGATTGTTGAAAGTGTGTTGGGTAATTTTTTCTATCAATTTTGGGAAATTCAGGGGTGTACGAATTTACCCAACATGCCCCAAATTACCCTGAATGTTCCAAATTAGCCCCTTTGACTTAGCAGTTGTCTCTACTATATTTAATTTTGTCACAACAACTTTCGATTATAGATAACAGCAGCTTCGAGTATGTAAAGTCGTCATATCCTAACTTTGAAACTTTTCCTACTTTTATTTCTTTAGAAAATACAACCGAAATAGATTATCAACATTATGAAATATTTTGAAAAAAATGTTGGCAGCTTTGCTGAAGCTTCAATTCTGCCAGTGTCACCAAGAAACAAAATTTGTTACCTTGCAATTTTTTATTTTTTACTAATCCGCGAATCTACCTCAAGGATATCTTCCAAATAGCTGAAGATCAATTATTGTCAAACATGTGCAAATTACCAAACTAGCTTCCTGCCGGGACTGAACTAATTCCTAAAATTCTATTTTCAAAATAGGCTAATTACCTGATCGATTCGATTCAGTCTATTTCTAACCCGGCATTATCAACTAAAGCATTTTCCGATCTTTAAAAAAAGGCATGCATATGACCAGCCTTTAAAGAAGGAAACAGATTAGTGGTTACAAACAACAGACCAATTTCTACTCTACTAAATTTTTCAAGGGTCCTGGAGATGTTATTGTGTGATCTTATCTGGCCTTATGTCGCATCAATCTTATCCACTTCTCAGCATGGATTTATTCCACGACGATCTACAAGATCGAACTTGCTATCTTTAGTACAATTCTTTGCAAATGCTTTGACAAACCATCAGCAGGTAGATGTCATATACATGGACATGTCCAAGGCCTCTGACTGTATTAGTCACACTCCTACCCTTAAATAAAGTTAAAGATCTTGGCGTGTTGTGCAAAATTCTAAAACTGCTTAATTCGTAGTTCATTGGCCCAGCGCACATAGGACAATACAATGAACTTTCATTAAGGCGTTCATACAGTGTTGTGTCTGTTGATGATGCTAAACTTTTAAAGCTAGTGACAATGCAAAAAATTGCATAATATTGCTAAAGAACCTGGATTTATTGTTAAGTGGCTTGATTCACTTGACATCAATGTCTTTTTTTAAGCTCCGTTGGGTTTCCAAGCTTAAAAATTTTCAATGCAATTCCCAATTGTTCTCAAGACGCCTATAGAGTCTAAGAAACATTTATGAGGAGTACACCAAGTTTACGGGTGCGAACAGCTGTGAGACATCAGACCCATCAATATATTCAATAATTTTAGATCCGCTGAAACTTTACTTTTACAATCCTTTAGATTTAGTTAGTCCCACAAATCTGATAAATTATCGTGATTTTCTTCAGGGAATTGAGTGACACCTATCAAAAATAATTTATTGACAATAGAATCTTTGAAATTCTTGGAAACTACTCGATCATTATAACTTTGCCGTTTGTTTTTGTTTGAAAGCACCAACTCATTGTCCAACGATTAAATAGATAATGTTTAAAAAAAATCCATCGCCATCTGAACCAATTTTAATGCACGCCTTATCTACTTCAAGAATTTCCTTAACATCATCGATTAGTTTTTTAATATTTTCACAAAATACAAAATATTCTTCTTTTAGCGTGTTTTCCGTTTTAGAGCTAATAGACTGGCATTTTGTTACATCCAAATGGGAGTCAAGTGAATAATTTAAAGCTTTGATTTTGTCATTTAGATTAGGTTTAAATATTTTTCTTTTCTTCGTTGCACTTCGAAGAGATTTAGCGATTCCTAAAGTTGTGTTAGTTGACAAACCAAAATTAGTACTAATTTTCGATAAATTTTTAGTGGATATCATCGGTTATTTAGACTCTTTTTTTGTTTCGTGAAACACTAACAGCCATTGGTTTACCTTGTTCTCTTGATAACAACATCGACATCAATATCGACACACACCAAGTGTTCTTTCACTTTCTGATCAAATGATGAATTTAAGTTTTGCATTAATTCCTAGTTTGTAAAATTATGACGTTTACCTTTGGCAATAATTGATAAACATTTCGCACGTTTGTTATTTGCAGATTTTTTTTAATGATTGTAGCAGAGGTTCTTGAAAAGTTATATTTACTTTGATATTTCACTATAATACACAAATCACAAGAACTCGGCTTTTTAAAACTTGATCGAGTATTATTAGCTAGCATAAAATTATAATAATCAGCAGACATCACAATAAAATTATTATCAGAATTTTAAATGGCATAAATATTTCTTTTGGCAATTTGCACATAGTGCTTTCGGTAATATAAGTATAAGTATTCCTAGAATCGAATGTGTGTTCAAAATAGGAATGCATACTTTAAACATTATTGTTTGTATGTATGTAAGAATCAACAATTGTACAGTACAATTTCTCTCTGTCCACTTTGAAGTTTTAGCATGCTTATCGTCCAAGTTTATTTGTAGAACACTGTGTTTTGGGTTTATTTTGATTTTTCAAATTTGGTAAATGATGGTTAAGGTATTCCTATTTATTACACTGTATGTAGGTTCAAAATAAGATTTATTATATAGGAATGAATAATAATAATGAACGATTTATATCTGCTCATAGTAAAGTTCTTAAGTTTCAGCAACCGTATCGTGCGTTTGTGTTTCATGGACCATTTTGTTTTGGTTTTCTGTTGACCTCTTAATTTAAAGAAACGATGGCTTAAGTATTCCTGTAGTTGGAATCGAATCTAGGTTCCAAATGTTATTGGCATGCATAGCTTTAAAATAATTTTTTATACATAGGAATTAGTAATAACAAAGTAAGATTTATGTATGTCCATGTTGAAGCCCCTACGTTTCAACTCGTTTATCCTGTTTTTTTTTTGAAGGCCACTATTTTATGGGCTTCTTGTGGCCTTCTGTATTTAAGAAACTATGGCTAAGGTATAAGTATTCCCAGAATCGAATGTGTGTTCAAAATAGGTATGCATACTTTATTGCATACAACATTAATGTTTGTATGTATGTAAGAATTAATAATAGTACAGTACAATTTCTGTCTGTCCACTTTGAAGTTTCAGCATGCTTATTGTCCAAGTTTATTTGTAGAACACTATGTTTTAGGTTTATTTTGAGTTTTCATATTTGGTAAACGATGGTTAAGGTATTCCTATTTGCTGAACTGTATGTAGGTTCCAAATAAATTTTAATATTTAAGAATAAATAATAATAATGAACGATTTCTCTCTGCTTATATTAAAGTTCCTATAAAGTGTCAGCAACCTTATCGTGTATTTGTGTTTCGTGGACCATTATGTTTTGGTTTTCTGTTAACCTCTTAATTTTTTAGAAAAGATGTCTTAAGTATTCCGATTGATGAAATCGAATCAGGTTTAAAAATAATCTTTACTAAATTATAGTCCGCTTTGAAGTTTCAGCATGCTTATCGTCCAATTTTGTTCTGTAGAACACTATGTTTTGGGTTTATTTTGACTTTTCATATTTGGTAAACGATGGTTAAGGTATTCCTATTTATTACACTGTATGTAGGTTCAAAATAAGAATTATTATGTAAGAATAAATAATAATAATGAACGATTTCTCTCTGCCCTTATTGAAGATCCTAAGTTTCAGCAACCTTATCGTGCGTTTGTGTTTCATGGACCATTTTGTTTTGGTTTTCTGTTGACCTCTTAATTTAAAGAAACGATATCCTAAGTATTCCGATTGCTGAAATCAAATCAGGTTTCATAATAATCTTTACTAAATTATAATAATCTAGAATAATTTCCGGCTGTCCGCATTGAAGCTTCTACGTTTCAGCAAGCTTTTCTCTAATTTTTGTTGTGTGAAATATTATGTTTTGGGTTTGTCTTGACCACAACAATTTGAGAACATTCTTTTATATATCAGAATTAATAATAATACAGAATGATTTTTATATGTTTGCATTAAAGATCCTTTGTTTCAGCAAGCTCATTGTGTTCTTCTTTCATTCGAAGACCACTATGTTTTGGGTTTCTTGTGAGCTTCTGAATTTATGAAACCATGGCAGAGGTGTTTCTTCCTGGAATCGAATATGTTTGTTTAAATTATAAATGCACACATTTAATATTATTATCAATGTACAAGAATTATTAATAGAACAGTACAATTTCTGTGTGTCCACTATGAAGTTTCTACGTTTCATCACGCTTATCGTGCGTTTGTGTTTTGTATAACACAGTGTTTTGGGTTTATTTTATTCTATTGAATTTTAGAAACGATGGCTTAGGTCTTCGTATGCATTAAATTATATATGTATGTTCAAAATAAACTTAAATAAATAAGAATTAATAATAATAAAGTACGATATCTGTCTGCAAACATTAAAGTTGCTATGCGTTTTCAGCAACCTTATCATATGTTCTTGTTTTTTGTACCATCATGTTTTGGGTTTAATTATTTTGCTTGAAAATAATCTTTACAATATAAAAATTATTAATAATTTAGAATGATTTGAATCTGTTCCATTAGAGCTCCTTTGTTTCAGCAAGCTTATTGTGAGTTTTCACCAGTCGCCAGTTGTTTATTTTCTTTTTCGTTTCTTGAAACACTAACAGCCATTGGTCTGCCTTGTGCTCTTGATAACGATATCGATTCGATTTCTGATGTAATGATGAATTCAAGTTTTTTATTAATTCCTTTTGTATACAATTATGACAATTACCTTTTGCGATAATTGAAAAAAATTTCCCATATTTGTTATTTGCAGTTTATTATTTTTTTTTGAATGATTGTAGCAGAGGTTCTTGAAAAGTTATATTTACTTTGATCTTTCACTATAAAACACAAATCTCAAGAACTCAGCTTTCCAAAACTTGATCAAATATTATTATCCAGCTTATCATTAGAATAATCAGCAGGAAATCACAATAGAATTATTATAAGAATTTTTATTTGCATAAACCTTTCTTTTGCAATTCGCACTAAAAAATATTGGACCACATAATGATGAAAGTTCTAGCAATTCGCCCAATATATTCGGTCTTACGATCATGCAAAGTTAAATAAAATTCTTCCAATCTTGTAAGAAATATATTTATTTTTTCCTTCAATAATTCTCTACGTACGTTTCGACCACATTGCGGGTCTTTCTCAAGAGTCATAAAAATTATCTTGTCTGAAATATTTGATTTTTACAAATATAAAATTATAAATAGTAAAATAATTATAGTTATACCTGAGTTAATATAATTTTAATTAAAGCCTCAAAATGTTGTAGAGGCTGCAAAATTTTATAAAAGTGTCACATTATAAGTGGTATGATGTTGACAGACGGACTATACAAAGTAAACTTAACTGAAGGATAATACTTTTAGAGGTGACAAGAAGAAATTTTTACTTGAGTTGCTAATAAAATTCAAATTTGAAGTTAATTCATTATGCCAAAATTTTATGTTAAAGAAATAAAAAATGATTAAATTTCCATGAATGTTGTGACAACCCTGTATTTAAATCAGAATCTTTTTTATTGGGTAATCATTATAAATATCTTATCTTTATATCTTTATATCTTTATAAATTGTGATCATTTTAACAAAATAAAATTATATTGCATTTTTTTAAGGATCATCTCAATCTTTCCGAAAGACCTTGGATGTATGGAAGAATAACTTTTTGATCTGTCTTCATGTACTTTTGAAACCAATTAGTTTTCTTTTTATCAGCAATAGAACTAAAGGATAATTATTCAATAGTAAGATGGATTTTATTTGGTCTAAGTTTTCTTTCCTGTATTTTATGTAACTTAATTTGATGCTTCTATCGTCTAAACTTTTAACCAAACCGATCTTTTGATCAAACATATGATGAGATTAAAAATTTAAGTAATTGCCAGACCAAGATGGTCTTTTGTACCAATTTTTTATTAGGTTTGCACTATAAATTTTTTGAATCTCTAAATCTGAAAAATTTAATTTATTGTTTTTTTTCTATCTCGACAGTGAACTGAATAGAATTATCGATACTGTTAAAGACATTTAAAAGGTCTGTAATTTAATTAGTGAATATAATAGTAAATACATCAACATAACGTTTATCAAGAATCGGTTTAAAAGATAATTTCAATAAAGCTTTTTCTCCACATCTTTCATAACCAAATTAGATACTGTTGGGGATAAAGGAGTTCCCATAGGACAACCGGATAATTGTTTATAAAGTCTCTTATTGAAAGACAGAACTGTATTATTAAAAACTGTTCTAACTACAATTAATATTTCATTTCTCGATATTCTTATTAAATTTGTATTTAAATTTAATTTTTCTCCAATGCAATGTAAGGATAAATCAAGATGAATATTATCAAACATTGAAACTACGTCTGAAGATACTAATGCATGAGTAGGAGGTATTGTAATATTATTTATGTTAGTTTTTAGATCTAAACTATTGTTAAGGATCGAGTCACTTTTTCCTGAAATTGTTTTTAAAATATTATATAAGTGTTTTGATAGATTATGAGTTGGTAAACCAACTGTACTTTAGGGAGTGCATAAGCTTTTGCCACAACACTGCTATGGGTTTTTAATCTATAAGCAACAGATTCATTAACATATCTTTTATTTTTGCATCTTGAAACAATATCATTGCACTTATTTTCTACAGTTGGAACTAAACAAGTTTTTACATTTTTGTATAACTTGTTATTTTTTTAAATGTTTTCAATAGTATGATCATAATCATTTCTATTTGCTGCTACCATAATATTGCCTTTATCAGCGTTCATAAATAGCAAGTCGTGGCGATTTTTTGGCAAATTTAATATAGTTTCTGTAATTTTATCATTATTTTATAATTTATTGTTTCTATTGTGATTTGAAATTAATTCTGTTACAGGTTTTCTAATTTTTAACTTATCATCATCATAATCTAAATTTTGTGTGGCGTTTTCAATATTTGCTATGATATTGTTTACAGGGATTGCATTGGTACCGTGAGAACACTAAATTTTTTTCCAAGGCTAGAGATTCGGATATTTTATCAGGGATTTCTACATTGGAAAAATTCTTAAAACATTTGTTAATTCTAAATTCTAGAAGCTTAGCATTTGTGTCGAAGTTTTTTTTGCATTACATTGTGAATCAAAGAAAACATGTAAGGAGTTTTCGTTGATATTTGTATGTAAACGATACTTTAAATAATTAGAAATATGACCTACTTCATGTATATTTTTCACTACGTTATTAAATTTCACATTTGAATAATTTTCTTTGAGTATTTTGTTTCGTGTTATTTAATTTAAATGAGACTATGATGCAATTTGCGAATTATACATTTATTTATGTGATTTCCATACATGAAATTGTTTGCAAACTACAGAATTATATCGAAATAGTTTGAAAGATTGTTTACGTTTTCTATGATGAAATAGAAGAATGTATATAGTTATGCGTAGGCAAGTAAATATACATACCATTGCAGTCAATTGATGAAAACAAAGAAACATAGATCTAGTTTTGTGTAAACAAACCTAAAGTGCGTTGGGAGATCATTTTGTTTCCTATTTAACTATTTAAAGATTATTATTAACGATCGATAAAGTAAATAATTATACTTTTGATTATAAGTAAAGAAGAGGAAACATTAACATTACCGTTTTATTAATAATTTTCAACTAATTTAACTTGCCTAAATACTTTTTCAAGTTCGTTGAATATGGCTGTACCAGCTTATTATTTTAATATATGTTTCAAAAATAAAAAAAGACGTTCGTTAGCAATCCATTTTGGACAAAAATCAAAGAGAGGACACATTTTGAATATTTTTGAGACCACTTTTTTCAAAATTCAAAACTTTCCTGTACGGACATTCATAGTATTCAAAAGTTCGAACAATTTATCCTAATTACTTTCTTTAAAGCCATATAACGCACGACAAGGAAAAAATTCAAGACAAAAAATGTTGCTTTCTGAATGCCCTCCAAGATTATCATAACAGCTTTTTGAATTTTTTTGAAAAATCAAATATTCAAAATTTGACAGCATACAAAATGATAAAAAAAAAAAATTACATTTTTTAAACAAACTATGCAACACACGGTAAAAGATGAGCAGACAAAAATTGTGCAATTGAAAAAGATCTAGCAATTTTTTTAATAAATAATTTTTTATAGGATGCTTAGTTTTGGATTTAATCATAAAACGCATAATTAACAGTAAATAAAATCTGCCCGCTGCGTGGGCATATTCTCATCACAACTTTTGTCTTTTAATTTCTTTTTCGTATCGTGCGTGGGGTTTCAAAAAATGTATTTTTGGATTTTTTTAATCCTATTTTTTACGAATTAGCCCAAAAACAGAAATATCAAAAAATTATTCATGACAAATTAAATACTTTTAACATTCTCATCAGAGAAGGTATTAGATTTGCGTCAAATTTTACCCCCCCCCCCTTCCTCAGCTTTTGTCAAATGTCCACGTTTTGAGACCCCCTGAATCCGAAAACAGGTTTTTAAAAGTGCTTTAACAAAAGAGAATTCACAATCACCAAATACTGTTGTCGATGCTTTGACTTTCAGGTTTAAAAAGTCTGTGCACAAAGGCCGAGCGCTCAGCGCTAGGTAAATACATTATCAAGCGCGAGGCGCGAGATAAATATATTATCGAGCGCAAAGCGGACAGATCTTTGTTATGAAATAGGAACTAATTTAATAGAATCCAATAAAAAAATCCAACTATTTTCCGTTAAAAAATATTTGTCTCTTCTGCTTAGGATTTAATTATTTAGTTTGAAATTTAATTATTTTATTGATAATTCGAATATTTTTTTTAAATTTCATATTTCATAATTGTCCTGTTTTGTCTGTCTGTATGTCTGTATGTACATACGTCTGTCTGCGAACACGATAAATTTTGAAAAAATTAATCTATTAGATTGGCCTTTGGTACACACTTTTAGTAAATTCCAAGTTCGTTAGTCAGCCATTTCGGACAAAAATTGTAAAAGTGAGCGAATTTTGAAAATTTTTGAGACCACATTTTTTCATGATTCAAAAATTCTCTGTATACTTGTTTGTAGTACTTGAAAAGAAAAATGTTGGTATTCGATAGCCCTATAAGATTATCATAACAACTTTTTGAATTTTTTCGAAAAATTAAAAATTCAAATTTTGACTGCAGAAAAAATACCAAAAAATCAAAAATTGCATTTTGCGCGTCAAACTATGCAAGATTTAAAAAAAACGCTTTGAGAGACTCTTTTAGTCAATTATATGAGATGAAGCAATATGGCACCCCAACTGCAATGTAGAACACGATGCGGTAGAAACTTTAATTACCAAATTCTGGGTCACTGAGGTTAGTGACACAATTCAGAAGTTAAAAAACGGTTAGGCTCTTCAGTAGACTAGGGATAAACTCGAGTGCAAAGCACGAGATACGTGATGGGAATGTGTTCGATAAAACCGAAGGAGCTTTAACAAAAGAGAATTCACAATCAATAATTACTGTTGTCGATGCTTTGACCTTTAGTTTGGAAAAGTATGTGTACAAAGACCGAGTGCATTGACTGAACAGTCGAGGGGCGATAACTTCGGAACCCGGTTGCACCGCGCCATTTAGCCCGTTACCAGTAAAAAATAATTCTTATTGAATCAAGTGAAGTTTACCCAATTTCACTTGAACAAAGCTAATATTTTCCGAGTATAAAGAACTGATTTTCTTGAATTAAGAAAATAATGGATTCACCAATACAGCTCAGATCTGGTACATATCAATTTGAAGCCAAGAAATATTAAATTACTCTGTTCCAATATGTGTTCATGTAAAGTCATTAAAAAGATTTCGATCAAGAAAATAATATTCTTAAAATAAGCAATTTGCACTCTGATTGGCGGTTTCTTGGTTTAAGTAAATTCATGTACTTACTTTAATTAATATGTTACTCGATACAAGTTGTATATAATGAAGACAAGGAAATGAACATGTTTAGGAAAGGAACTATTTTTCTCAGCATGATGCATGCATATTTTCCTTTAAGACAATATCAATTTAAAACAAATACATGGTGTATACCAAGAAATCAAAAAACTCTAGTTTCAACAATACACATTATATCAATTTATTCATTAAAAATTCATCCTCGAGCACACATAGTTGATTCACCTTATTGATGATATTAAAGAAAGTAGGTATCTCACAAATAGTAAGAGATTTGTGAAATAATATGTAATAATTACTTTACACTCTAAAATAAAAATCCTAAAAAACCGTTAGTGTGCTTATTTAAAATGATACAATAAGCAAAACACTTATTTACAACGTTTTATAATGGTCAAATGATCGACTTCAAATTCACTAGAAGGAATACTTTTTTTTATTAGTAATGCTCATTTCAAGCAATGCTCAATATTTTTATACAAATTTCAATTATAATTTCTTGTAAGCAATTGATTTGCATATTTTAGAATTGAAAATTAGCGCGCTAACAGTGTCCAATCACGGGGCGGACGAGTGCGCTGCGCGGGAAGATCTGAGCACTGATAGAATGCGTGCGAACATGTGAAGAGACGCCGGGACGCGAAGAATCGCCCGAGCAACGTGGAAACACGAGACACGACGCAACGAACGCAATATTTAGTAAAGGGGATTTTTCTGGTTTTTGATTCGATCGATTAATCAAATTTTGAGTTTTACGACATTTTCGTATTCCACGTATCTTCACATGTGCATTTCGAGTTATGGATCAGCTGCTTTAATTGTGGAATTTGCCATCCCTTATACCTGGTTTGACGGTAAAAGATTTCTGAAGCATAAAAATGAATAAGATCGAAATAAAAATCATGCAATCGAAATTTGTCACTTTTAACTTCAAATTTAGAATTTTTGATTTTCTGTGCGTTAAATTTCGTGTTTGATTAGTTTAATATAATAGAACCTTATTGTGCTCTTAAACTAAAGATGCAATAAATTAAATTTTATGTGAATTCAAAATTCATTTCATAAACTATACAGTGGTTTTTTTGCATTTCAAAATGTTAAAACATTCCATGAAAGTTTAAATGTTTTAAAAATGCTTTATTTCCTAACATAACCTCAAACTACGAGCGGTTCATAGTTCCTAGCAACGTGCCGCGTGTAAGCTTTATTCTTAAAGTTTCACTTTTAAAGTTTTAAAACTCGACATTTTTCATCCATGCAATTTTTAGCAAGCTTATTGAAATTTTAGAAATATGAATTTTCCAGTAACTAATTCTCGGTTGATATTAATTTTTTATACTGAAAAGATTTTTAAAAGAAAAAGAAATGACTGAAGACGATTTAGTATATACTTCTTATCATTCATATTTATCATTTTCATTTTATTAGTATATTTATTTGGAATGTTGATATATTATTGTAATACTTTAATTCAAAATTAATCAATAATTTTATTTTCATTGCGTAAATATTTAGGATTACACTCGTTCACAATTTATTAATATTAACTAATTTTTACAACTTTATAGGTTAGGTTGACAATACATTACCATATTTAATTTATTGAAAATGTTGATAAAATTTCCATATATATTATAAATTATTCTTTTCTTTTGCAGATATCTCCTATTTCTAAAATTGTTTATTGAAAAGTAGTAATTAATTAATTATCCATTTTTTGTTGAAAATTGAACCTTTTTATAGAAGTTGAATATTAGCTGAAAATTATACTATTTCGTTGAAAGTTTACTTTGATTTGATTGAAAATTGAGTTTTTTACTAAAAATTTAATTATTCTATCTTTAGTTGAATTTTAATCTGTTTTATATTTTTGGTAAAAATTAATTTTTGTTCTTGAACATTTAACTATTTTGTTAAAAATTCATCTTCTTTTTGAATCAAAATTTATTTTAGCAATTAAGAAATATAAGCATATTTTATTTTTGGTAAAAAATTTATTTTTTTAGTTAAAAATTCATGTGTAAAAAATTTTTTTTTTTTTAGTTGAAGATTTATCATATTAATTAAAAATTCACTTGAACTATTCCATCTTTTGTGGAAAATTTACCTTTTTCGATATCAATTTAATCTTTTTTTCTACTAAATTTTCTGTTTTTTAGAAAATTTAACAATTATATTTTTATTTTAAGAATTCGCTTATTTGGTTGGAAAAAAAAGTTAAGTCAAAAATGCGTTACTTTTTATAGAAAATTCAACTTTTGTGTTGAAAATTCCACTTTTTGGTCAAAAATTCATCACTGTAAGAAAAAATAATTTATTTAACTGCAAATTCGTTTCTTTATTGTTGAAAACAAATTTTTTATCAGAATTCAGGTTTTTTTGAAAATTTATATTTTAGTTAAAAACTAAATAATTTTGCTGAAAACTCGTTTTTTTATTTGTTTAAAATTTACTTTTCTAACTGAAAATAAAACTATTCTAGGTTTGGTTTGTAAATTTATATTTTTTAGTTGGAAATTTATATATTTTATTGAAACTGTATTTTTTTATAGACGATTCACATTTAGGGTTTAAAATTGATTATTTTAATTAAAAATTAAATTCTTATATTTTTGGTTAATAGATTCATTTTTTTGGTTCAAAATTTATTTTTTCAGCATTTCAACTATTCTAATTGTCGCTGAAAATTGATATTTTTGGTTGTAAATTCCTCATTTAGTACAAAAAATTCCTTTCTCAGGCTCAAAATTTATCTGGTTGATTTAAAAACTCAACTAAAAAGTGTTTAAAATGTATTGAGAAACAAAACTTCATTGCAATATTATTATTAATCTTTTAGGTGTATGGTTGTTTTTATTTATAGAAAAAATGTAGATATTGGAATATTGTCGCAACCCTGAGTAAGGCACTGTTTAATGCAAATAATATGTTTTCCATTATTTTGACTTACTTCGTTATTAAAATTTAGCGCCCTTTTCAATGTAAAGCAATACATTTTTGCGGGAAATTTAAATAATGTAATTATAATTATTAAAGATAAAAAATACGATTTTTTTAAAATATAATTCAAAATGCTTATAAACGAGCATATTCTCGAGAATATTCTCATTTCTGAGCACTTAAACTCTTTAGAACAATACACAACACAACAAAAAACAAATTTTTTTAACAAAATAATTTCTTTTCTTTAAATTTTTTTTATCCAAAAATATAATGTTTAAATTTTTTGTTAAAAAATCGAATTTCAACCTAAAAAATTCATTCTCAACGATATAATTTAATTTTAAACCTAAAAGATGCGTTTTCTACTAAAAAAGATACAGTTTCAATTAAATATATAAATTTTCAACTAAAACAGATAATTTACAAACCAAAAATAAAATAGTTTAATTTGCAATTAGAAAAGTAAAATTTTTTTAAACTTCATTTTCAACTAACAAGAAACGAATTTTCAGTCATTTAAATTTCGTATAAAGAATGAAATAATCAAAGTGAATTTAATATTAAAATGATAAATCTTCAACTAAAAAAAAAAGTTTTTAACTAAATGAATGCATTTTTAACTAAAAAGATAAATTCTCTAGCAAAACTATAATAATTAAATTTT